>JANKKB010002410.1:0-15598 GCA_026225775.1 Bursera palmeri
TACGGCTTGTCATGCTCCATGGTTGGTAGGCCTAGCTTCTCCACAAGTGTTGTAAAGGCTACATTCGTGCAACTCCCGCTATCGATTATAATCGAGTACACCTTTTCTTTGATGGTATATTGAATTTGGAATAGATTTTTTCGTTGCCCATCATCATCGGCTACTTGTGCTTGCAACACTCTTCTAAGCACTAGCATATTTCCTTGATCGGCTTCCTCAAGCAATTCTTCTTCACTCTCATGCTCTTATTCTTCTTCACTAGACTCAACTTGCAATGCCTCTTCAATCTCACCAGTCTGCTTAAGAGTCATTACTCTTTTGTTGGGGCAATTGGTTTGGAAGTGTCCATAGCCATGACACTTGAAGCACTTCTTGTTTTTGAGGTCCGCAATAGGCTTAGTGAAGCTTGACTTCTCTCTTGAGCCTTTATGCATCTTCTCCTTTCCCTTATCCTTGGAGGGTTCGGGTCTAGTGGTAGGAGGGGTGTATTTGTAATTGGAGGTTGGCTTGAAGGGTGTTTTGTAAGGTGGCTTGGGTGAGGAAAGTTTCAAGGCCTTCCTTTGCTTCTCTAACTTGAGTGCCAACTTACAAACATCTTCAAAGGTGCCATACGGTTGGAGCTCAACCACATGTGCTATGCTTGCATCTAATCCCCCAAGGTACCTAGCAATAGTTTGTTCTTGAGGTTCCGGAATGTCACTCCTCATCATCAATCTTTCAAATTCTCGCAAGTAAGACTCAACACTTTTATCCCCTTGCTTCAAAGTATGAAGCCTCATGTACAAGTCTTGGACATAGTTCTCGGGCAAGAACCTTCTCTTCATCAACTTCTTTAACTTTTCCCATGACCTCACTTTTTCTTTTCCATCTCTACTCCTCTTCTTCCTTACATTTTCCCGCCATAATGAAGCATAGTCTTTGAACTTCAAAATGGCTATCTTGCACTTTTGATGATCCGAGTACCCCTTATACTCAAATNAAACTCGGGCAAATCTATTTTCAATCCCCTATCATCATCCTTGTTCTTCCTTCTCCTCTCATGCAATTTGGGCTCACTAGAAGCCTCACTACTATCTTCAATTTCGATCTCCCGAGGGCGTGTCTCAAGAGTGGTTCTTTGATGGTAATGTGGTGGCCTTCTTTGGTCAAAGGCTTGGGGTGTTCGGGTTTGTTGTGAGGTGTTTGGGTTGGGTTTGGGCTTTGCATAAGCTTGGCAATATCATTGGACATGTTAGTTACTTAGTTAAAGTGTGTAACTTCATGTTCAAATCTTGTCTAAGCTCATCTACTTCCCCTTGAATTCTTCTTGTGGCAAATTTCCAAGGTGGTGGAGGTGAGGAGGATTGACTTCTTTGGGACAATTGGGTGAAATTTATGAGAAATTGGTGAATTTGGCTTGCTGTGAATAGTATAAATGAATAGTATTTTGAATAGTATTTGATTAATAGTAAAGGTGATAGTGGTAACCAGATGTGAATAGTATTCCAGTTGAGGTGTAAGGGGATTGGTTGGGATGTAATTGGGCTAACTAGATGGAATAGTGTCTAGTTAGAAGTGGTGGGAACTTAGGTCAAGGGTTGGTGTGAATGGGAGAGGTGGCAAGTGGTGAGGGTGCAAGGTGGCAAGGGTGGGTGATGGTGTAAGATGGTTGGTGGGTTGGTGGTGAGGTGTCACTTGGATGGNAGTTTGAGTGTGGGTGGTGTTGGAGGGAAGTAAATCAATTAAAAATGCATTCAACTATTCATCTTCTTCTCCCCACTACCATTTTCGAATTTCCTCCATTGAAGCATCAAAAATTTTTCAGGCAACTCTCACACAACATGCAAATAACTCAAGAAAAAAATCACTCTAACCAACAACCATGAGCTCTGATACCAGTTGATGCATATAACCATGCATATTCAAGCCCTAAGAGTGATTTCTAAGCACTTAAGACAATCCATTCGGGATTACTGTTCACCTCCTCAAAACACATGATATCAACCTCAAATCAATCCCAAATAACTCCCAAAACATCAAGCAATAAACCTAATGCAACCACAAACAACTATCCTCCAATAATCACAATCAACAATACAACCACCAATGCAACAATAATCAACCTCAAGTAGAAATATACTCACAAGATATAGCCAAGGAAATACTTCAAGTTTAAANGACTAAATCCACCCACTTGAAGCTGAATCACCACCAATCTTGGCAAAGGATTGGATAAAGACTCAATGAGCACATGAGAGTTCCCTCTCAAAGCAAGGCACACACAAAGTGTTTGTCATTTTTTTTCATATTGATCAAAGTCGTGTCATTATATGAGAGAATGGCCTCATATGGCCTTACAAATGGTGTGAAAGGTCGAAAATGCCCTTCACTTAACTCAAATAAGACAAAAATTACAAAACAAAAGTTGGCATTCCCGCGGCTGAGCGCTGTGACATTGAAGAAGGAGCGCTGCAACGCTTAGCTACTGACTTTGAGGTTTCTGTAGCTGCGTTGTGGCGCCGTGGCGGTTGATATGGGCGCTGCGGCGTTGGATGNACCAAATGCATAGTTTTGCGTAAGGCAGAAACTGAGCGCTGTGGCGCTGGATGTGGAGCACTGCGGTGCTTGGCCACTGACTTGCATGAATTTTGCCAATTTTCAGCTAAGTCAAAATTATCCTAAAGAGCCTCTAGGCTTTACAAATCACATATACATTCAAAATAAAAGCAAATACAAGGAATTAAAGCATAAAATTAGCAAAGAACCTCCAACTTTTGGGAGGCGATGCAATCCAATCAATTAAAATCTAATTGGATTACATTGCATCCTAAAGTCGGATTAGCACACATAATACCATTTTGGATTATGGGAAAGGTGGTTGTTGGTGTTGAGCTTGCTCGGAATGCATCACATTGTAAACTTAGAAGAAGGATCAATGAACTTAGTTTTGATGACTCTGTATCACAACAAATAGAATTATCAATTATTCACTTGTCAAAATTTAGTGAGATCAAAGAAATTTCATCTGAATCTAAAATGCTTTTCAATGTGATTAAATTAATAATTCTTCATACAATGAAATCAACTTTTTAACCAAAGATCAAGAATTCCTTTAAAATCCTACTAATAAGATAGAATATCTTAATCTCCGCAGCCAATATTTAGAAAAACTATGTCAAACCTTTGATAAACAAGAAAAGAAAAGCAAAACTATAAAACCTTATAGTCTAAAATCCATTCTAGAACGATTTGATAAACCTTATTCGAAAGAAATTACTATTCAGGATTTACAACAAGAGATCCAGTAAATCAAAATTGAAATCAGAGAATTAAAATGATAACAAAACCATCAT
The DNA here is from genome assembly GCA_026225775.1 of Bursera palmeri. Classification (NCBI taxonomy): domain Eukaryota; kingdom Viridiplantae; phylum Streptophyta; class Magnoliopsida; order Sapindales; family Burseraceae; genus Bursera; species Bursera palmeri. The sequence continues at coordinate 3,333 of JANKKB010002410.1, forward strand.
TCCACCATTATCTAAACATTCGACAAACTACAGAAGAATAAACAACTTATTTTTGAAAATGAACAATATCCTTCAGAAAACAGACCTTCAAAAAAGTTATTAATCTTTGAACAGAGATCACATTTAAAAAATGGATTATCAGCATTACCTTATGAATATATGATACTTTCCAAATTACAATAGCTTTCTTGTTTGACACAGGAGCATACATCAATTATATTCAAGAGGGAAATATCCCAACACAATTTTATGAAAAGACCCTAGAAGGTAAAAAATTTGCCTATGGTTCCAAACTCAATATTAAGTGTAAACTTTATAATGTCAAAATTTGCAATCAAGATATACAATTAGAAGCAACCTTTTTATTAGCCAAAAATATTTCTGAAAATGAGATCTTAGGCACACCATTTATAATTCTTATACAACCCTTCTATGTTGATCATGATGATATTAAAACAGATATTTTCAAGAAACATATCACTTTTGATTTTATTCAAAAACCTGTCAAAATAAATATCAATCATAGTGAATTGACATTATTACATAACTAGGTGCAAAGCCCCTGCGTTGCGCGGTTATGTTTATTTAATATTATTTTTCAATTAAATAAAAAATAGAGTTATAAAATAAATAAGAAAATGATAAAATCAGACAGACTGAGGCACGAATATCTCACTCTCTTTAAGGAGATTCAAGCACTCTACGGTTGGCAAAGCTTAGAACCCAGTGCAGTAGTTTTTTCTTAATGACTTCTCTCCTCTAGGATACAACAGCCCAACTATTCATCGTATAGCTCAAACAAACTTTGCACAAATAGTTGAGCTCAAAGCTTCACCAAAAGAATATCCTTCTTTGTCCAAAAACTCTGAAATAAAAGTGAATGAAAATGTAAAATAATTGTGAATATTGTTTTTTTTTTTTAAGAATCACAAGGATATTCCTATTTATAGGAGAAAAAAAGCCACCCAAAATAAATATATGTCATAATCACATGAAGGTTACATGACTTTATACGTTCATCTTTCATTCATCCTGCATCTTTAACTCACATTAAAACCTTCAACCTCTTCACTTTTCATTTCCTAACTTCAAAAACCTTCAAATTCTTAAATAACATATTAAAAGAGATTTAATAAATGAATTAAGTATTAAAAGTTATTGAAATTACCTTAAGTAGAGCCTACTTGTCAAAAATCTAAAGCCTAAAAAATCCTACTTGTCATCCTACCTACATATCAACTATACAGATTTATGTTTCAAAATTATATAGATATATAGATTTTTTATACAAAACTAAATACAAATTTTTAGTCATTTATCTACAAAATCTTGCGGTTGAGATGATTAATGAATTGATATTATTAATGAGAAATCTAGTTTAGACCCAAAACACGCCTAAAGGGGCGGGGAATAGGTGTTTAATATGGAATTAAAATTAATCTTGATAATAGAAACACGTTTCAGTTGATCGAGCGAGTTAAAGACAAAATCAGCAGCTTAAAAACTTATTATTCATTCAACACAATCAATCAAATGAAAGCTTAACAACAACAACCTATGGAGCAAGAAAACCTGTCCATTCCACATGACAAATATTAAATCTCATAAGACAGAATTCCAGCAACCTGTCATCACATTCATCAAAACATAAAAGTAGCATAATAATAAAATCATCAACACAAGGAATTTGTTGATGAAGAGAAACCTCAACAAGAGGAAAAACTCTCCAGACTATAAGTCGCTACCATGAATCAATCAACTATGAGAAGAATAACTTATAAACGATGGTTCATTCTTGTACAAAACCTTTGCAACTCAAACCAACAATGTATAGACTAAAACACAACCTTCAGACAGCTCTAATCCAGCTCTTCCCTCTGGATTTCTTCTCACAATGATGCTTAAACACCTCAAAATGAACTCTAGCTAAGGACCATACCCTCATTCATGTTGATGCATAGATTTATTATCTAGAACTCTAGATTATGGACAAAGTGGTTAGAATAAAGTGGACGGGGCACTCACAGCTCTCTCTCAACTCACAAACCCTCAAGATTATAGCTCAAGTAAACACAGAAAATCCTCATTGAAAAACTCATTTTTGATATGCAATGTTTAAGCTCAAATAACAACCTAATATAGGTGAGGAACACTCAAACAGCTAGGAAATACTAAGATAAACGAAATGTTAAGCTCATAAACTCATTCTAGTTGAAACCCATTTTTGTTGAAAAAGTTTCCAAAAATGATAACTAATGGGTTAAGATAGAAGATGGGTAATGGAAGGATCAAGGCACGTTTTGTTCATCCAGTCCATATGAAGAAGACATGACAAAAGAAGAAACATTTTACCCATCTTTGTTGTCTCTCTAAAGGATACTCGAAAAACCTAAGAAAAGGAGCCGCTTCGGTTTATGTGTAGGAGAGACTTATTTTAGGTTAAGAGAAATATCTTTATATGGTATCAAAAAACTATCACGTAATTGTCTAAATAATTGGTGAACAAGGTTACCTAGTGGTACATACTGTAATTTCTGCTGAACTCTCTAGAATAGAATTGATTATTCAACGTGAGAGCAGAATAGGTCAGTGTTATTTCTTGTAATTTCCAACGAACTCTCAGACTTTATTTTGATTGATCAACACATGGACAAGATCGAACAGAGACATAGCTTTATGAATCCACATGACATAACTTGACACGAAAATCAACCTAACTTGTTACAACTCAATAAACGAAACTTACATTTCTTTTTACAAAAACTTTGGCACAAGATTAGTCAACAACTCATTTCCCAACAATTAAATATAAATTTTTGAGTTTAAATCTCAACAATATATATATATATGTATATATATAAAAGAGAAGATCTTCTAATATACATTTTTAATCTTTGATCTTATATATATGTATGTGTGTGTGTGTGTGTGTGAGCAAAGCCAAAAATTATATAGTTGTTATTATTGTAGCTTCCAAGCTTTACCACCTTTGATGTTGTAAGACTTTAGCCTTCCAAAGAACATGACTATGATGAGGATGAATTTTCCTTCGTTACTCCATCTTCCAACGAAACCATACCATTTGTCTTTGCATAAGCTTTCAGCTTTCAATTGCCGTTTGCAACTGTATCCAGTTGTGAACCCAACATTCCCATATGCACTACAAGTAAATAATCGATTACAATTTTCTTTTAGAAAATATATATAACTATGTATATATGGGTGAAAATTTTTTTATATAAATTTTTAATACAAAACTAAAAATTCAAGATTTTACTCATCCATCTATAAAAGTCAATTATTGAGATAGTTGATGAGTTGGCATTGATAAATACAATTTTTTTATTTTAAATTTGCGTTAAAAAAAATCTTTTTTCTATATATTTAAAAAATTTACTTTGGATACGTTAACTAATTTTAATTTGTAAAATGCCTTTATACCTATCCCTATCTTAAAATTAATATTATCACTTGAGTGTCGGTTAATGATGAAAGTGATCATGGCTTTGAAGTTTGTATAGTTTATTTCTCCACGTTGAACTTAATTAGCTTTTTAATCTCCAAAAACAATATATATTAAAAAATAAATAAAATTAAATTAAGACTTAAGGCTACTAGCTAGCTAGAGATCTTTTTTCTTTTTTTTTCGAACTTCTCAAAATATAATAGATTCTCTAACATTTTCTTAAATTTCATCGTCATCTAATGTTATCATAAACTGTTAGAAACTCCTTTTAGATTTATTTTTTTTTTTAAATTTTTATAGGAGGATCTTTTTTTAAAATTTCATAAACCATGCAAGTGGTTTCAATAGGTTTATAAAAACTGTGAAGAGGATTTTATTAGTTTTTGAAAATATTTGCGAACAATGAAATTTAAAATTTTCTGAGTAACCCACTATAATTGACTCATATTCAACTGTATTTGTATTTTTTTATTTTTACTATCAATAGTTTATTTAATAATCATCAGTTAGTCTTTGAATCCAGGGTTTAATGCTACATCATAAACTTATACAACCTAATCTATACGATTAATTTGACTAAAAAAAATACAACTTAAATTCCCTCTTATGTTAAACTCTCAAGTTTTTTCATCTTTTGCTCTCAACTTTTCAAAGAATTAAGAATACAAGTTAGCAAACTTCGATGTCTAAAACCATTGCAAATAAGCTAGTTCTTTCTTTGTACATTATGATGACAGATTTCATACTAAATTCAAATAGATAATTTTCTTGAACGTCATATAATAAACTACGTAGAAACAGATGATGATTGTATGTGCATGTCATTCAACATTGTTGTCTTAACTCTTTCTTGAAAATGGATCTCATATGAACAAAAAAGAAGGATTGAAAAGAGAAAAAAATTTAATAATCTCACCTTACAACCTCTACGATGATGTTAAGCACACTGAAGTTGAGGGGGTCTTGCCTAAGTTTTTCTCTCTCTGTGATGCAGACTAGGATGATAGCGATGACTAAATAAGAAAGTTGTGAGAACAATAGACACTCCACAAAACTCATCTTTTCATTTTCCTTCACTTTACAATTTATTGAAACCCTTTCACAATATCTTCTGGGAAAAAAAGCTGTATAGGGTGGGAGATACCTGAAAAAGCAGTAAAAAAAAATGACAATGAGTTTTGTCATTAATATCTTAAATTAAGGTTTAATCAGAATATGTATTAACTGTTTAGTTGAAGATTGAAAACAATAAAAAATCAATTTGTTCAAGGATCTTATAATAACCGAATAAACAATTCGAAACCATTTGAGATTTAAATATATATATTATATCAGTAATTTATAATATATAATTTATTACACTTGGAAAACAAGAGAGATCTTTAATGTCCTTGGGCCAAAAAAAAAAAGTTTTTAAGGATTACGTTAAAGATTTATAACATCACTAACTCGATATTATAATGTAATTGTTATTTATATATAAGTTTTAAAACTAAAAATCAATTTAATGAATATTTAGTTATGTACAGGATTTTCCTCATTACTGTGATCAAATGGATTCCAATTATGGGCCATAAATGCGGCCTCATCAAAACCAATACAAAATTAAAATAACAATCTCATCCTCGAACCAGACTGTATTAATTTTATGCAATTTTATGTTTGAGACTTCATAAATATACATTAACGTCCCTTAATAATAAATTTAATGTATGTAAAATAATAATAATAACAAAATATCTAATATACCCTTTTTAATTGAGCCACCTATTTTTAGACAGTCATGAATAATTCCTTACAAATCATAAAATTACTAAAATTTTCGATTTAGTTAAAAATATGTATACAAATAAAAATGTCAGCAATGATTTGTGTATATGGATAAAAACCTCAAATCATAAATTTTTTAAGATAATTTTTAACTTAAAATATCATAAAAAATTTACTATGACATCATAGATTTGTGTATATGAATCCTATAAATTCTGAGAATTTTTAGATTATATATTCGTTTATTTAAAATTATCGAAGTGAGGTACACATGTGTAAATATTGAATTGAAGTCCAAGTGATGTTTTTGTATATTTCTGAATGATAAATTTGTCCTTAATGCAAAGCCTAGGAATGGTATTTCACTATTACAACAAATATTTCTACAATTACAAACAACTTAATTATATAGTCTGACCTATATAACCTGGCGTGGTAGAAATTTTATTGGATAAAATTGTTACCACTTTTTTTTATTAGAAAGTCTTTATTTATTTTATTTTATCCACAAAATAAATTTATGTTACTTTAAATTGTATAAGTTGGGTGTAGATATAATGTTAATCCATCACAAGCATATAGTACATTTCGTGAAAAAATGAAATAATAAAGGGTAGTACTTACATCATGAAAACAAAGAGCACCAAAATTGCTGGAGATATCATGGAGAGATCAAACACAGTTTCGCCACTATACCTCGAATTATTTACTTCAAATATTATAGCAACAAGTTTCTGGTATAAATTTAGATCATCCATGGCCTCTGATTTCCATTCCAAGGAGCAGAAGAGTACAAACTGTGCACATATGAACGCAAAAGCAGTAACAACTAGATGAGATGAATGAATACCAGAGAACAAATGACGATACCCAATCTCTTTGGAATTCTTTAACATGTATTCAAATTCCTCCCTTTTTGTGATTTTATTCAAAAACCAGACGACAAGAAGCAGGCAAGCCGGATACAATGTGTTGCCAAGGAGAATTTGTGGGATTAGAAGCAACAAGAGACCTGAATTCTTTTTGAAAACTATCATGTTCTCGTTTGTTGGAACGAAACCATTGTTTGCGAAAGTAGACACAACCGTGAATACAGAAAATGTAAGTGTTTGTAATCCCTTATTCTTCAGAACTTCTCTTGCACTAGGAACGAGGCTTACATAAAAGAAAACTAAGCAAATCCCAAAAATATGAACCACTAAAAGATAAGCTAAGACAACATAGCACAAAGTTCTGACAGAATTACGCTTCAAATGATCATGGCCTGATGAATTATTATCATCATTTTCTAAGCTTGTATTGGCCCTATTGGGTGTGTCTTTCTTCAAAGATGAAGAAGAGACCAATCCCAGTTCGATTTGGTCGACGACAGAGATTTTGGTAGAGTTTAAAGAAGAAAGGTCATTGCTGTTACGATCTAGATCGACTCTATTTATAACAGAATTAAATTTGGGAGACTTGGATCTTAAATGAAGGCCAAACAAGGATATGAAAACTTCCCCACCTATCACCATCAAGATGGTTATAACAATGAGTTGAAAGTTGGAGAAAACTTCCATTTCGAGGGTTGACATGCTGGAATTCGTCAGTGCAGACACAGCTGTGAAGAAGATGTCAAGGTTTTTAGGTCTATAAAAGGGGGCGGAGGCAGTAGTTCTTGGGTTTGAGACTCTCAAAGCCAAATATCCCGCAAAAGAGATCGCTAAGAAATAAGAAAGTTGAATCCAGAAAGGGTTCACTTTGAGAACCAATGCATGGAAACTAAAAGAACGAATAAAACCCTGAAAAGATTTGTTTAGAGAGAGGATTTTGCAAGAGGAATAGTTACGAAAATGCTCCATTTTTTTTACGAGAACAAGCAAAATTGTTAATCCTACTGATGAATCCTACTGATGATTAGGTGATGAATTTATAGCTCCACCGTAGATTACTATTGAAAATTGAGAATAGAATAATAGTGAATTAATTGAAACATCAATTTTGTACAAGAAGCGACATAATGGGATTGTCCGGTGGACGGCCGACCCGAGATGGAAGCAGCGGCTGGGCCCCTCTAAAATCTTAAATTTTCTTTTTTACCCCCTATTTTAAAAAGTTATTAGTACACCATTTCTCATAAAAAAAAATAATTTTTATTTTAATTTCTATGTTTTTTATCTTTTTAATTATTAACTTATTAAATTATTAAGTAATTATCAATAACTACCCCTACCTTTTATTTAAATTTTACTCATATGAAATTTTTGTCATTTTTTTTTCCACCATCCCTAAATTTACAAAAAATCTATTCTCCAAGTTATTCAGTTACCTTTTCCATCAGTTAACAGTAGATGGAAGGGTAAATTAGTATAGATATAAACTTGATATTTTAATGGAAAATAAATTAACAAGAGGTTTTGTGATAATTAAGATGAAACTTAGGGGTGATGTGTAATTATGTCTAACTATAGGGGGGTCAAAAAAATTTTCTAAATAATTATGTTATGAAATATTAATAATTTAGTAAAAATAAAATATAAATAAATATGTAAATATAAAAATAAATAAAAATCATCAAAATATAACTTTTGAAAAAATAATATTATCTATAAAATATTATATAATAAGTAAAAAAAAATTATTCACCATTTATAAATATAATAAAATATCTTTTGTATATTGTAACTCTTAGTTGACATGTTGGCATTTATTCCAACGGTAATTTAGCCATTTGATTCACTTGTATCATTTAGAAATTAGTCTCTTTTCATATTTGTTTGTAAGTGTAAAATAGTTAAATTATTAGAATATGAAGGTCAACAAATATTAATTAACAGATAATATAACTGAAGGATCCGAGAATAGATTTTTTGAAAACTTAAGGATGGTGAAAAAGAAAAATGATAAAAGTCTTATACGAGTGAAATTTAAATAAAAGATAAGAGTGATGATTGTATCATTTCACTAGTGGCACGCACATACTCCTCTTTCATCCAGATAATTTAACTAAAAAGACATATTTTACAATTTACAATCTTGTAAACCTCTCTGCTGCTTGAATTCTATTAGTTTATTTAATTCATATTTCGTGTTTTTTTTAATTTTGATATAAATTATATCTTATTATTATTATTATTTGAGGGGCCGGTCGAAATTAAGAATGAAAGAGCCACAATTCTAATTAGACACCATCTTGATCACATTTATAACAAGCGCCGTATTGAGTGGATGAGCAAAGTGGCATACGCCTTGGCCATACAAGTTCCATCTGTTGACAGGATATGGCATGTCATAACATGCCTATAATTATGAAATTCTTCCCACTACGGAACTCAACCAATCCTACAAAGACTATACGTGCAAGTATTAATTAATTCCTCTCTTTCACCAATAAATGTTTCTATTATCTTCAGAGTCAGATTTGTTTTGTTCTTCGATATGCACTTTTAAGATGCTCTCCAAGACCTACTCCCATATATTCCAGCTACACTCGATTCTCCCATATATTCCATCTCCAAGAATTGATGAAAGATTATACACTATGGATCGTCTAAGAATCCGGAGATCACGTGATGACCATTACTTTTTGTCGTTGTAACATGAATGGCTTCTTGAATATCAACGCCACTTCTAATTATGTTCTTAAAACTACTCTTGGATTGGAGTCTTCACGTACCATTTGTCGACTCATCTGCGGAACCAAACATAGTGCATTTGTGGATGTGGGTCAGTCGCACTCATCTTCTTCCCTCTTTATCTACCCCAAGGATCTTTTATTCCGTGTAACATTTGATTAAGCCATAGTTTGTCTAAAGAAGAGAAGATTAAAGAGGCTTAGAAGAGTAGAAGGTTAAACAAGAGTACTAGTTTTAGAAGAAGATAGTTTATTTAATTGTTAGGCATAAATTAAGTGGATATGCTTATTTAGGAAAATAATGTATCATAATATTTATTTTTAATAAAGGTTATATTTGGTATTAGGGTGGGTGGAGGGTAAAAACTAAAATTTTAAATTCTAATAGAGAGTTTAATGAGTAAATGGGTGTATTAAACACAAATTTGAATGTAAATAATCCTAACCTTTTGAAAAACTAGATTTTGAAAAGCTTCCCTCTGTTTGATTTTGAAATCAAATATAAAAACTGAATTAGTTCTTAAAATTGTTTATGAAACATCCAGCCAGTTTTAAATTGGGACAATTTCGAACACCACCTTTATGTTTTGGCCTAATTTCCAGTAGAAAGTATGTTTGACACTTTAATCAATTAGATCCCTGAGGTTTACCCCAAATCATCAACAAGTCTTTTCTGTTAACTGACACAGTAATTTAAGAAAGAAAAAGACTATTATGCCCCTCTCTTGTTACATATTAAGGAACAATATCAAATACCACCCTCATGTTTTGGCCTAATTTCAGACGAAAAACATGTTTAACACTTTAATCAACTAAAGCCCTAAAGTTTATCGAAAATCATCAACAAGCTATTTTTGTTAACTGACAGAGTAACAAAAGAGGGAAAAAGACTACTATGTCTATGATTAAGTCTAGCTCAAATACAAAATTTTAAATATCTATAAAAAGATAAAAATACCCTTGAAACATATTAAACATAAAAGAGCCTTGAGATACATATATAAACTTAAAAATTTCAATTTTACCCTTGATTAAAATTTCAAATTTGAAAGAAAAAACTAATGTCATACACAACATTTGCATTATAGAAGTAAAAATCAAATTTGAAATTTCATACAGAATAGGCTTATCGAAATTTTTATTTTTGTAAAATTTTTATAGTCATAAAATTTCAAATTTGATTTTTTTTAATAATGCAAATGTGGTCTATGACTTTAATTTTTTCTTTTAAATTTGAAAATTTTAATCAAGGGCCAAATTAAAATTTTTAAGTTTATATGTGTACCTCAAGACCCTTTTATGTTTAATAGTCTTTTCTCCACTTCTGTTATTCTGTCAGTTAACGAAAAAGATTTATTGATGATTTTGGGTAAACCTCAGGGATCTAGTTGATTAAAATGTCAAACAAATTTTTTGTTTGAAATTAAGTTAAAACGTGAGAGAAGTGTTTGATATTGTCCCCCTGACGTAATTAACCTTTTGCTTGTCCTTAAAACTTGTCCTAGTCTACTTACCAAAATACCCTATTCTTTTACTCCGTTACTTAACGAAAAATATAAATTGATAATTTTTAGTAAATCTCAGGGGTCTAAGAAATTAATCCAAAACACAAGGTACTATTTGATATTATTTTGTTTTAAATTCTTTAAAAATTAACAATATCAATCTCAAACGGGCTCTTAATCCCAACAACAGAATCTGATTTTATGATAGATATACGACTCATTAATTAGGCTATAAAATATAGTTCAGGTTATTGGGATTTAATTTTATATACTTCTTAATAGCCATTCATTTTTTTAATCTAAAGGTGAAAAGAGTTATTGGGTTGATATAAAAAATTACTTTTTAACTTCTTTTTTCTACCAATAGATTATAGTAAATGAATGGTTATAAAAAAATGTGTGAAATTAAGTAAAAAAAAATTAAATTCTAATAACCCGGCCCATCAAATATAAGAAAATAAAATTTCAATGCAAGAAGGCATCAAACCTCTGGCCCTCTCACGTTTAAAGAGCATCAATTCTCTCATAAAACCTAGGCTTCCTATGACCTATGTCAAGACGTTAATAAGTTAAAATTATAATCAAAGAGTCAAAGACTCCTTAGTTTATTAATAGATACGTAGCTCACAATAGATTTGTTTCTGATTAGTTTTCCTAAGTGCACCAATCTGAAGCGACTTCTCTTTTGATTATTCTAGTCTCTAACAAGAATAAATATCTTGATTTGATCCTGATCAATTCTAATGTTCTTCACTTATAATGAAAATAGTTGGACCACCAACCAAAAATGCACTTGCTTTTGCCTATCGAATTTGGCACTCACAGCAATCATATTGTCGATCAAAGTATAATCAATTATTTTACTACTACTGAAACCCTGCCAAAGATTGTGGATAGATTATGAGGGGTATCCACGTGGAGAAAGACAGACCTCAATCTTGCAGAGCGAGCAACTTCCTACACTCAGACATAAAACATTTAATCTCTCATTATTAATCTTATTTAATTATAGAGTTAATTTTTTTAATTATATTATGCTATCTTAGTTTATAAGGATAAGTTTGTACCAAAGAAGTTGTAAATTTAATAATAATATTATTATTACTATTTTGTGAATATCTCGATGGATTATCCCTCACTTCATCTCTAGATATATATGATTTTTCAGTACTGAACCACATTATTCCCACTTGTGCAAATGGGTAAATATAAAATTAATAATCTTTATAATAAAGAAGTTATGCAAAGTAACAAGAGAGCGAAAAAAATGATTGAGACAAAGTATAGTTCCTTTTTAATGGTGTTCATAATGTGGAATCTATATATATAATAAATGAAACTATTGAAGACACTCACAATAATTAAGTGATAGATTATAGTAAATGTTTTAATATTAGGTTTTCCTATTTCGGTCGGTCCCTCTACATGTTATGTACAACTTTATTTATACAAAGGATATATATAATTTATATTTTAAAGTGGATGGTGGATAAATTTTTAATTTTTATTGTTAGTAATGCTATGTATATAAAGTCTTGTATATAAAGTTTGTATATAAAGTTTGTATATAAAGTAAGTGGTAAGATAAATTTATTAAAATCAAAATAATAAATATTAACAACTAATGTAACACAAAATGTATTATGCATTATTACTTTATATATATAGCATTACTCTTTTTATATTTAATTAATTAAATACCCTTTTTAACTTTAATTAAATAAGAAAATGATACTTTCTAATTATAGCAAATGTTATGCAGAACTAAGGTCTATTATCAAAGATAACCTTGAGATTTGTAGAAATATTAATGGTAACGTTGAAGTTAGTCAAAGTCGTTAAACTTAAAGACAAAAGGGTAATTCAGTAAGAAACCCTTTAGCATCTCAAAATATCGTTTAGAAAAAAAAAA
>JANKKB010002412.1:0-19946 GCA_026225775.1 Bursera palmeri
ACATTAATAGCACTTAAAGTGTAAAAACAATGATTTAAACTCTTAATAAATATACACTTTTAAGTGCTAATCAATTAGTGAGCGCCGCGGCGCTGCCCCGATTTCCCTTAGTCAACTTGTTTTATTTTAAAGGAAAAGTCAAATTTGTCTCTCTCTTCTATATTGACCTAGGACTTCATATTTAAAGGACATTTAAAAAAGATTAGATGAGAGAGTCGTCAAGGAGGATTCAGAGCGACTTTGGAGAGCAGAGCCAAGATTGGAGATTCTCTTCCCAGAAGCTTTGATAGAGTTCTTGATGGGTTTCATCTTTACTTTTGCTTTGTTTACTTTTATCATGTGTAACTAATTTTCTATGTGATTGAGAGATATTTTGTGTAGTTAGACAATGATTTAATGAAGTTGATTTTACAATCCGATTAATTATTTGATTGATTTGAAGGATTAATATGAATTACTGAGTTTATTTCAGAATTACTTGTTTGATTGATTAAGTGCGCAACTAAGAGATCAGATTAGAAAATTCATAGTTAATCTAGAAACCTACTAGGCAAACGTTGGGAATTCTAGGTGTTGATAACAATTTGTAGTCTCTAATTGCAAAGTAATTCATAGTCTCAAGTTAAAGGTTCATGCTTCGAGAATCTTGCCTGGTTCAGTTATACTTTCAATGCACTTTGCGTCTGTTAGATTAAATCTAGTAAGCTTTCTTCTAGGTTGTTCAATAGATAAGGTTAATTAATAAGGGTTTTTTTAATTAACTAGGAAGGATATGTAGATGCATTACAACAGATATGAAATGCATCAGGCTGGTGTTTTTGTAAATCACAAATATAAATCGGAATAATAGAATCAATTGAATTAATGAGTCCGACGAAACAAAATAATCTTTCAATCACCTTTGTCTCCATTGTTTTCATCGTTCTATTTAATTATGTTATTAATTTTGTTTTTTATTTTAATTGATTAAAAATTCCCCTTACATTTTAGAAGATTAGGTTTTGGATTTTATAATTTAAGTTAGAATCAGAATTTTTATAACCTAGTCCTTGTGGGATTCGACCCTTATTTACATTATATTGATTGACATATCTAGGGGATAAATAAAGTTTATCCTGGGTGATCATTTTGGTCACGTAAAAGTACTGTCAAGAAAGGACATCTGCAGTACGGATAGACTAGTATTATACTTGTACTAGTTATAGAAGTATAATAGTATGATTCTCACACATCTAAGTATAAAAAACTTACACAAGTGTATAGGGAAACATTGTTAGCCGTTTAGATATGAGAATAGATTTGCTAGACAAGACCCGATACAAAATCCTATTGGTTACCTAAGTTTCTATGGGAGGTCCGCTCAAGGTAGGTATAAGTAATCCTTACACCTGAGACTTACGTGGCCATCTCATTAAAAGATCGGTTTGCTTTGACACTTGCATGAATAGATCTTTTCAGGTTATAGATACGCTCGTCGTTGGCCATGCCATGATGTATTTAGGAGTGGGTTTAATATCAAGATAGAACATATCACTTCAAGTATATAGAGATGATGTCACACTAAATTTGACGGTGATTAGTCATACCTCGATCAGCAGACAAGAGCGTGATGAGGATTGTCCTCAAATATGGTTTATAAATGAAAATCACACGAAAAATGAGAATTTGAATTGTTTGTCGTTATTAGGAAAGACTCATTCCACTCCTTGACCACATATATGACATTTGACATAGGATTGAATTACATAGAACTACGCTTGATAAAGGTTACATGCACTTTCATAAAATTGGGGGGTTTGGAGCTTTGCTAGAAGCTAACCATGCCCAGTAAATCATGGGCTCGTAAAAGTTGGTAATTTGTATCCTAGAGCATCATATTTGTACACAAATATTGTATTTGTACATGTACATTATGATTTATGTAATAAATAAAATTACACCTTTCGTCATTGTGTGTAAATTGCTTACGTTCTTGGTTGTGAAATGATAAAAGTCCTTATGATTAGAATCAGATTCATATAGATGTAGGACATAATTAATCCACTTAAGATTTAATCATAAAACCGTCCCTAGCCAAAGCATTATCGAGACAGGACATCAATAAAGTGGTTAGGCTAGTATTCTATTTGTGCGCATTATGGAAGCATAATGGCATGCATCTCACATATTTAAATATTGGATATTTAAGCAAGTACAATAAGGAAACTCTATTAGTCGTTTAGAACGAGAATAGAGTCACTAGACTAGACCCGCCCAGAATCCCATTGGAAGTTTGTTTACGTGTCTATGAGAGGTCCATTCAAGGTAGGTGTAAGTAATCCTCAGACCTGAGACTTACATGGCCATCTCATATGAGGATCCATGCACTTTGATGATTGTCATAGTGGTCCTTAAACGGATTACATAAACACTTGTGATCGGGTACGCTGTGAACCATTTAGGAGTAGGTGTAATGTCAAGACGGGACATATCACTTCAGACAAACAGAGATGATGTCACACAGAATTCGATGACGATATCTCAATAGCCAGGCCTGCACCAGGATAATAAGAATAGTTCTTTATTTCCCTCGGTAATGAGAATCGGTCGATTCGAGAATCCGATATGTGGATCGTTATTAGGGTAGACACGGTACCAACCCTAAACCTTGTACCTGACATCCGACATAGGCTTTATTACATAGAACTACACCTGGAAAAGGTTATAAGGATTCAAGGATCCTTTCGGATAATTGGGTAAGCGCGGTGCTTTGCTAGAAGCTAACCACGTTTTGTGAATCGGTAAGCGTACGGTGTATATTACACGCGTAATCGGTTAGATCAATAAAACCTAATTTACTACCAAGATATCTAGAAGCCTAATGGATCGAACACCATTGATCTACCAATGATGAATCACTCAGGAGAAGAGAACCAACTCAATCTAGGATTGAAATCAGCAAAATAGAAATTAAGGCATATTTGAATATGTCACCCAAAATGGCATTAGTGAAGAAAATCACATATTAGGTATGTTAATTTGGAATTAAATTTGTGATTGAAATTGGCTTTCAATTTGGGCTTGAATGACCAAGTTACATGTATTTTGGAAATAATGTAATTTTGAGCCTTAGGCATTATTTTTGTTGTAAAGCCCAATTGTGAATGAATTTAAATTATATTTAAATTGCATTAAGCCCAAACCCATTAGCCCATTTATATTAGAGATTGGATTACTTACAAACATATGAATTCTTGGAGGTTTTATTTGATATTTGCCAAGGGATATACATGGGCTACCTAACTAGCTCTTAAAATGCCAAGTGTGAAAGTTGAATTGCACTATTCTCTTTCACCATCTCTCTTGCACGAAATTGGTTGCTCTTNGCATTAAGCCCAAACCCATTAGCCCATTTATATTAGAGATTGGATTACTTACAAACACATGAATTCTTGGAGGTTTTATATGATATTTGCCAAGGGATATACATGAGCTACCTAACTAGCTCTTAAAATGCCAAGTGTGCAAGTTGAATTACACTATTCTCTTTCACCATCTCTCTTGCACGAAATTGGTTGCTCTTCCTCTTGCTTGATCTTGCTTTCAATTTTCAAGCCATCTTGCTAGCACAAACAAGTGATTCAAAGAAGGAAAGGTGATCTAATCCATTAGAAGTTCAACATATCCAAAAAGGAGCAAAATTGGTGGTGATTTTGGTGGTTTTGGGTGCTAGCCACAACTTGCATTTGCTTGTAGTTTTGTAAGTAACTTTGCCACCATTCTTTCAAGCATGAACCCTAGATATGATCCTAGGCAATGCACCCTTCAATTTGTGTATAAAAATGAGGCTGCTGTAGCAATCATTCTTGTCCTAGCAAACTTTGGGTCCAAACTTCGTATACGCAGCATGTATGTATATTTAATTAGGGGTATTTTCATAATAAGCTTTCAAAAACTTTTGGGGGATTTACCAAAATGGCCACATTGGAGGCGAGTTTTTAAAAAATAATCCAGCTCCAGTGTTTCTCTCATTCACCTAGCTTCCAAACAGTAAATATCCCCTTATACCCCCGTTTTACTGTGACTTCACCCATTTTTTTAAAAAGCAAATTATTTTAAAGCAGTGATCTCACAACTCTCTCTCTCTCACAGTTAGTTCACGAACGCTTGTCGTCTCTCACCTCGAAAAAATCTCTCTCTCACCTCACCTCACGATCGGACGAACTAGGTAGTTTCCGGTCAAAATGACATCGGTGAACTCGCATTTATCTTCACGTCTCATTGGTGAACGTCTACAGTGAGTTATTTTTTTTTTTTTAATTTGCACCTTTACTAGTTTTGTTGTGTACATGTTGGTTGTTTGCGTTGTTCTGGGTTAAAATGTTGTTTAGTGTCTTTTTTTTTGGTAAAAAAAGTTGTTTTTTCGTGATGAATTACGTCGAAATGTCATCCGTCATCTTGTCGAAGAAGATGCGACAAAATGGCGGTCCAGTTGAGATCCGACATTTTGAAAATGTCGGTGAGGAAAGTGTCGGGTCACGTTGAGATTGGACCGATATTTTGAAAATGTCGGTGAGGAAAGTGTCGGGTCACATTAAGATTGGACCAACATTTTGAAAACGTCGGTAATGGAAATGTCCGGTCATGTTGAAAACTTTTCCAAAAGCCAGAAATCGATCCATCCCTTGGTATTTCTATACGTTTCTTAAACAATATGGGGGAAACGGTCATTTAATGAAATTATAAGAGAAGACACTGTACTTATCCTGCTGAACCATAAAACTATTTCCGACTTCTCATACGCAATATTTGCGGGAAGTAAAGAGAGTGAGAGATGTTTTCAAGTATTAAGAGAAATTTATATTATTAATAATTTTGTACATTGTTTTATGCAAATCAAGCAACTGGCAGGCAGAACAAATAAATGAATGAATAAAATCGAAAAAAAAAAAAGGCATTTCATGTTGCTTTTAAACTGCTAAATATGGCTATGGCTGGCACAACCGTGAGCAGCCATCTTTCTAATTAAACTGAAAGATGTGTATATGGTTGTGAAACAAAACAAAAACCTTTTCATGGAGGGAGAAATATTGAGGTAAAAAGAAGGATTAGAAGAGTGAAGTTGATGAGTTAGTCAAAATTTTGATCCCTGTGGTCTTCGCCAAAGATATCAGGGCATGATTCCCAATTGCCTTTTTCCCTGGCCTCCCAGTACCCACCAATATAGCGGTATGTCTGACTACCTTTCTCCTTGGCGAACCACCTAGGCTTCCAGCCTGTCTCTTGCATCTTCCGTGCCTGAATAATCATATTGAGAGTGTTAATACTATAGGTACACCCACATCCACAAACTAAAGCTTTTGAATCGAATGATTACTTAACATAGTATCAAAGTCAAATTGATCATAGTGACAAGTTCGAATCCCTCTATAGTGATAATTAAGAAAATGTTATATTAACCCACTTGTAAAACCTTAAAAGAAGGTTTGTGAGGTTTAGTCCACACGCAAATATACTTTGCACTTGAAGGAACATGTTAAAGGTTAAATACTATAGCTAGACACATCTATAAAATTAAACTTTTGAGTCAAATGGTTATTTAAAGAAAGAATTGATATTATCTATTGTTTTTACTTCGTTCATCACTTGTAGTGAAATAAAACAAATTATATACTAGTAATAATCAAGAGCAATGATGTAATTTACCTGGCGTTGCTTCTGTTCTAGCCTCAACTTCTCCGTATTGGCCATTTCATACATTCCATTTTCTAAGCATCTTTGGTCAGGTCTCAGTCTAGAATCTGTTGGTGGCAACTTCTCCTGTTTACAATGTCTACTGTCAGCAGTAAAAGCAGAATGCTTTATTCTGTTTGCTACTATTTAAGCCAAATAGTAAAGGGTAACATAAAATTAATCGACGAACAATAAGATAAAGCCCGCCCGAAGGTTCTCCAACACTCACCTTAAGTCCAGGTGTAAGCTCATTTAATGTGATGGCAAAGCGTGTAAAGTTATATCTGGTTTGAAATCTGGGTGGTTTGCTCCGCTTCCAAAGCAATTGGGGTTCTGATCCTTTTACTTTTCCAGAACCATCACCGTTTATATAATGCATGCTATCATCCCATTTCCCAAATAAAGTTGCTACTGTCTTACCCTTCCTATCTAGAATTACACCGTGTACCTGCTACACCACTTAGATTAGATGGCAATTTTGGGGAAAGCTCCATACTATGTTCACAAAACAGAACTATGCACTCTCTACAACTAACCAGTTCTCTCAAAAGTAGTACGCTGACTAGATATTTAGATTATTAATGACTAGATAATTTCAGTAAGAAATTCATTAAAAGTAAAAATAATTTCTACAGTGAATAACCACATTACAAGTTGAACCCTCTCTGGTAAGCAACCATCATAAGTCATATGTTATATATATATATATATATATGTTAAAAAAATATTGATAGATACTAAACTAGCCATAACCAGATAACTATTAAAAGACCAACATGTTAGAATAAATAGAACTTGCAATATATGAATTCAAAAAAGTAATTGTACGGATCAACATGCATGACTGAACACCTAATATATTTTCCATGTAAAAAATTCTGCTCTCCATATTTTGAAGAGTTGAGATGAGAACTGTGCACCTGATGAGGATTTCTTTCAATGATTGACTGCTCCTTGAATTTTAGCTTACATGAGTATTCACGATTGCCCTCTATATGCATTGTACCATAGTGATCACAATATAGTTTTCCTAAAATGAGGTTGTAAATGGAAGTTGTTACCTGACAATAGAAAGCAAGAAAATCAGCATGCACATCACTAAAGACCCAGAAAGTTATCAAATGTAAGCAACATACCTTGTTCCATTGAAAAACTTCCCCATCATCAAATTCCATAGTCAATACACCAACAGGATCAATCTGGATGGAACGACCCCAAAATTTACTTTTTAAATTGCTGTCACCCCAAAATTTCCAGCCATGGCCCTCACAGTGGCACGCAACTGTCATCGGGTGATGACTAACCTATCTCAAGAGAAAAGAACAAAGAAATGATCAGATGATGAAAAGAAATATGGGTTGACCAAAATTATATGCAAACAAACAGAGAGAACCGAATATTTAGCCAGATCAGTCAATCATAAATGTAACTTCAAAAATAGGTTACCTATATAGCTCCAATAAGCTCTCCAGGACAAACTGGGATGAGACTTACAAGGGTATTCAGAGACATAAAGTCAACTTTCTAATTCAGAGAAGAATTACAAAATCAGAGAACAATTAACCAGGGAAAAAAGCATAAACCATGCAATTTCTATGTGGTACATAGTACTCACATCCAGTTTCTTCACAGAAAGTGAAACATAAGCCATATTCAGCCTACAATGGATCAGAACATTCACTGCAGTAAGTTTAGATTCTCGTGTTCTGGGGGATTCAGCCCCTATAGCTGGAACTAGTACGGAGTTTTGTACAGGCATTATTAATTTGGCCATCTTGGAGCACTTGTAGACTTTCTATATAAGTCAGCAGTGTCACTCAATAGTCGAAAAGAATCAGAAGACTCTTTAATGTAAAAAGGAAAGTGAACAGAGTACCAATATCACATTGTTAGGACATTGCATCGACATGGCAACAATAATTGTTGGGAAACTCTGGGCAACAATAAGTTGAGGCCTTGTGGAAGCTGTGAGATCCGATACTGAAGTAGGGTATATCTAATACAAGAACATTTTACTGAATAAACAAGATCTTAATGGTTATTCTTGCAAAAGAAATAAGCACAATCACAACCAAAAGAAGCAGATTTTGCTCATGCAGACTCATTATGTACAGGCCATACATACATACATATATGCAATAAATTTATTGAAGTTTGTTTGAATATTTTTAACAAAGTAGTTTTATAATGCTAGAATTACAAAACAGATTTTCCAACTTCCTCAGGAGCTTCTACCAGAAAAACATTACCTTCTCAGAGAAAAAACGAATGCCTTTATCTCGATAATCAGCCTCATATGTCTCACCCAACAATGGATTGAACGGCTTGCAGTTTCTTCCATTAGTGGAAGCATACCCTGATACTGCAAATGCTGCTACATTCAGTATCCTCATAAGACTATTTCCCTACAAATTTTAACCAAGAACTTCAATAAAATCTCTCAAGGAATATAATAAATGAAAATAGAGCTCAAATTCTTGTCTGAAGACATCTGGAAAACCAATCTTCAGTCATAATCTTCATGAGAATTTTTGGCAGCCATAAATATGATTTACAAGCACAAGAAGAAACTCCAGGAATAATTTGAGAATAGATTTATAACAATTATAGGGAAAACGAAAAAAGTAACAAATAGAAGAACAGAAAAAGAAAATGGATGCTGTCTAAGTAGTGTGTTGCAGACATTTCCTCTTGATGGATATAAGTTCAGAAAAAAAGATAAAAAACGATAATAAAATATATAATACCTATTTGGAAAAATTATAAAGTATCAACCAAACATAGACACAAATATTTGAACACCAAGCCATAAAAATAAAGTTTCTACACGGACTAAATGGTGTTAGCTTGTACAGATTCGAGAACTAACATGGCTGGGTCAAGCTGTACTTAATTAAGAATGTGTAATGGCCAACAAAACAATTTTAGTTGAATTAAATTTGTTGAGAAAGCCAATAATAATTATCAGATGTTTCTCCTTAAATTATTCATCAGTTTACAAGGCTGACTTAAATTATTTAAATAAATGTTGACTGATAACCCAATACCCTTAATACTACTGTCTATATTGCGGTAATGCCTTCAATCCTAAATTTATCTGCACTTGAGTCTTGGCAGGATCTAAGTCATTTTAAATTAATATTTCATATTTCATAGGACGGAAAAGTTTTTTATGTAGAAAATATTTTGTCTCAGCCTCTATACAGTTTTGCTCAGGGTAAACAGAAAGAAAATTAGGAGACTTTCTGCTGCCAAGTCATCAAAGTGGAAAAACTTAAAAAAAAAATGATAAACATGGCACTAAAGATTACAACTTAAGAAAGCCAATAAAAATTATCAGATGTTTCTCCTTAAATTATTCATCCGTTTACAAGGCTGACATTTGCCAGTCACTGATGGTGCACTTCATATGCTAAAGAAACAGGATGGGCAATGAATGACTGTCATAGAGCAGCCATGTAAGTCAGAATTGAGTACTAACACAATACCCTTAATACTAATTTCTAAATTTGCATAACACCTTCAATCATAAATTTGTCTGCACTTGAGTCTCAGCAGGATCCAAGACATTTTACGTTAATATTTCCTAGAAAAGCAAAGTTTTTTATACAGAAATATTTTGTCTCAAATAAAAATTGTGGACAGATTTTTGTTGCTGGTTTAAAAAGAAATGCTAGAAAGAAAAATAGGAGACCTTCTACTGCCAAATTACCTGTGGGGAAAAAAATGATAAATATGGCACTTATTATTTCAACTTGGTGAATGTACAAAGTCCTTAAATTAGCCATAACGGCTCAGACCCATGACACCCTAACCTGACTTCAGCCTTCAAAAGATACAAGCTTCAACAGCCAGACAAGTCTTCCCAGGAATGATTAAAATCCTTAACCAAACTATTCCACAAATAGCTAGCAGAGGGGCAATGTGAAAATAAGTTATTAACAGTCAAAGAATCTTTTCTAAGAAATGTTGAAGAATTCAGAAGAGACCTTCATTTCATGGGATAAGGCAAGGTTTTGGGCTTCCCTAGAGACATCTAATTTTCAGGCAATCTCTTTTTTCTTTATCTTTCACAATTGGGAGGCTTCCATGTAATAAATCGTGAGGATTTTTCTTTTGATCTGAGCCAGGGGCCTTAATGTTCATAGATAGAGTAATGGTTTATTTGTAAACAGTCTCTTAAGTCTCTATTTCAAACAACTTGTCCTTTTCGTGGGCAGCTTGTCTGCTCTTGGTTGAGCTATCTTAGGAGTTAAGCATAATCTCTATTGTACAAACAAAAGAAAGAATAAACACAGTAACAAACACAAATACACCCCTAACCTTAGTATGAGGAACTTCTTCAGTGATAATACGTATACTAAATCTAATTTATAGACAAAATACTAATTTGTTCCTACATATTGTACTTGGCAATTAACTTTGATAAAATGTTACATATAGACACATTTCATTCGTAAAACAACTAAATATTTGGATAGATCCATAATCTAAACGATGTTCTTGATGACACATAAAGAACTCTAGTTCAGTAGACATATCTCAGGAACCACTAATTAATCTAACAGAAAAATAAGTCATGCTATAGGAGTAAACAGTACTAGATAAAGATTAGCATCAAAGCTTTCTTAAAGTGACTCAAAATGGCAACAAGAAGGTGAAACATATTATCTGTTCTAAACAAATATAAGCTCAATAGAAATGTTTCCACGCTGTTTGCAATGGACCAACTTTCATGAAAGGCAAGGGAATACAATGATAGTTTGAAAAAGGACTTACAAGTTTGCCCCCTTCATAGGCTCGGTCTATAAGATAAGAGTACTCCAGATCTTCAAAACATTTCTGTAAAGAAGAAATGGGCTCATTAAAATAAACCGGAAGGCATACTTTGCTAAGGTCCTTCCCAATATTATCTTTGATCATTGACCAAAGACTGACTCCCTTCTCTTTTTCAACTGGATCAGGCAATTTCTTACGCCTTCTGACAAAAGGATAGTTAGATCCAACAGATCTCACACGAGGATTAATGCCATCTTCAGAATCAAGAGCCTCTTCATCATCGGAATCAAATGGTGACCGATGAAAATCAGATTCATTACTTCTAAAAGAACTTGAAGAAAGAAAATCACGGGTATCAAAGAATTCATTGTCATCATCATCTGTTTCTTCCTCCACAGCATCATTTCTATCATGGTCATCATCAGATTCACTGGCACTTGCTTCTGACACATATTACATGGAAGAATATAGAAAATGAATCAAATCTGCGGAAAAATACTTTAAAAGTTTCTATAGATGTTTCTTTTTCCAGGAATCAGCTAAAAACAAGCAGTGGAGCTCTAACATATTTAATTTTAACAGATTCTACTCTTTTTTGGTTTTAATTTTATTTTTGATGATAAGCAGAGAATAATAGATTCTACTCACTACTTGTTAAGACTAATACAAGAATTAGGCAAGATATATGTATGAATCATCTCAGACTGTTATACAGGAATGAATCTATTAAAAAAGATAAAACCATTTTTCAGACTGCACTGGACAACAAGATTCATCAACTGCATACAGCAGTACAACTTGAACATGTTACAACATGTAAGCTTCTCACTCTCTAAACTCCTTAATGAGTTAAAAAGGTATATTTATATCGTTCACAACAAATGACTTCTTTTTAATTTAAGTTGTACTTATGCATAGCAAGCAATGATCAAACCTGTAATTATCCCTCCACCATATTCTATGTAAAGAAGAAAGCATTATTTTTCTAAGTCACTATTATGACTTTGATAAATTATCTTACCATTTGGGTTTCAAATGAATGCAGTCACATGAACCAACATTCTCTCAATCAATAACTATTAAAGAAGAATACAACCAACATCCAGCAAATTCTGTTCAAAGCCAGTCAGGCCAGAAGTTTTTGTCCAAAGGGAAACATGCATCAAACTTTTCATTTTCTAGTGCCATGGTACACTAATGAATGGACATAACAAGAGAGAGAGAGAGAAGAAAGATGAATACAAATGATATGAACTATCAACTAACTTCCAAAAGACACAGCAAATTGGTGGCTCACTGAATTTATGTAATCTAACAGCTAAGTTATAATAATGATTTGAACTATATACAAGGAGAAGCTAACAGATGGTGACCAACAACCATAAAATTTCTCTGTATCATTGATTTAAAAACTTAAACTGAAATGTCTGTTCAATGCTGACAAGATTGAATTAGAGCACTATTCTGATATCAGATAACACGTTATGAAAATATTTAATTTTGCAACAATCTTACAATATGAAGTTTATAAATAAATCGTGAAATGTTATGTGTAAATCAGCATGTCTACGAACACCAGCTGTTTTAAGCAGGGGAAAAGGGCTGTTTTTGCATGTAATGCAAAATGAGTAGAAAAAAGTTTTATAGCTTCAATATCCCACAGGGTTTTGATTCTTTTGTGTACATTTGGCCCAATTTTGCAATTTCTTTCTCTATAATATATATCTATTGAAGTTCTTTATGGAAAAAAAACATGTAAATAAATAAAGTCTCAAAAAATACAGTATATTGGAATTTTGTTAACAAATATGCATCTGTTCAATAGAAGAATGCATCACGGCATAAAACTTAAAGAAGAAATGTCAGGTCAAGTCATATTTCTGCATATTAATTAAACATATATATATATATATATATATATATAATGTTTTGACACAAATTTTTAAACATAAATCTAGATACAAAATCCTAGTCATTAACCCACAAAATCCAATGGTTGAGATTTAAAATAAAAAATCATGTTTAATGATGCTAACTCATCAATCATCTCAACCATTAAACTTTGTGGATGAATAGTTAAGATTTTATATCTAGATTTATGTTAAAAAATTTGTATCAAAAGATCCTATTCCTATATATATATATACACACACACACATATATATATATATATATATATGCAAAATGCAGGCACAATATTTAGATGCATGAGCTCGTCTGTGTAAACTGCAAATGTGGCCACATGAGCACATTATATTTCTCAAAATTTCTTATTACAGAAAAAGAGAAGAAAAAAATTGAAGTTTTTAACATATTATACCGCTGTACTTCTCTCTTGACCTGGAGAGAGCTTCTTGCTTTTTTGATTGCCTTTGGCTTTCATCAACAAGCGTATTTTCCAAGTCTACTTTTTCTGTCTGGAAGAAGCATTCAGTGGAGGTAAATTAGCATGTCATCAAAAAGAGCACAATGATTGATAATTTTATAAAGAACAAACATAATTCTTAAAAGACTTTCAACATGAAAAAAAATCAGTTCATTTTTCACTATAAATAAAAGAAAAGGGGACAATAAATGACTTTAGAAACATGCTACACAGAGAAACAAGTTAAGTGATGACTTCACAAGTGTGCTACAGCTAAAAACTGAAGAAACTAGAACTAAGTCTATAACACTTCCAAGAATCCATTGGAAATGGAGATTTAACTTTGAATATGCATGTGATCCAACCAACAGAAACAAACACTTTGATTTTAGCCATACATATATATGCAGATCATTCGTCTGCAAAAGTTATAAAACAAGTAAAATGTCACAATCACAGCAAACATGCAAACTTGATAGAATTGCCCCTTGACGAAATAAACAATGAGATGATTATCATCATGGTCCATGTTAATAAGTATATCAACTGCTGTTTCTCACAGTTCCTTCCTCTCTAAGTAACATTAAAGAACTTGTTTTCTGTCATTTCTTGCTAAGAAAACAACAAGGCAATCTATGTGTTTCAGGAGAAAGAAAACCAAAGCATGCTTGCTATCTCAACAATTAAAAATACAATTGATGCAATTGTGTATGGGAAGCTCCCATTGGCAGGGCCAGGCCAATAAACTCACACATAATGCACAAGTCTGGAAAATGGAAAAAGGATAAAGTTTGATTGGAGAAGAGTTATTTGTTGTTTGTAGTAGAAAGTGGATACCTCCAACTGACGCAAGCTGTCAAGAAGCAACAGTTGGTTGCGTTTGAGGACCACAAGATTGTTATGAAGCACAGAAAATTCACTTCTCATAATGTGCTCAGAGTCATCAATGGCACTCTCACTAACGCCCTCTTCTGCCAATCTCTGCCTCAATTTCTCAGTAGAAACAACAAAGTTATCAGCAGGAGCCATTAGCTCACCGTTTGAAATTCTAGGAAACATTTCCTTCACGGTCTGCAAGGCTTCTATCCACGTCACTCTGTCCTCCCTACTCTCCGCCCTCAAATGCATTCTCTTGGTTCCAGTGAAGATGGAAAACCTTTTATCATCGGATTTACTCTCCCTAACGGAAGCCACCTATAAAAATTAAATAAAAGAAAATTTAGGATTCACTTCACCTTAAATTAAATTAAATGCATTCTCTTGGTATCTAACCTTCAAGTGGATTTCTCCAACGGGATTGCGTTGACGTGATTGGGTATTGGCATTGCGCGACAATTTTCTCATGGACACTTCTCCGATGACCTTTGATCCCTTCTCTGTCTCTTTATTAACAACGATCTTATTAGAACCGTGAATTTTGTAATACGACAACACTCCATCTTTCAACACGAACCATCTCGGCCGCCATCCTCTCCCGTAGTTCACCCATTTGTACAATATCCCCGAAATCCCATGCTGATCCACTATTAGCATCTGATTCGACGACGCCATTCCGCACATTGACTCCAATGTCGCCGATCGCTTCATCGGTTGCCCGTTCTCCGCCCCCGCATTCCCATTACATGACCACTGCGGGGACGATCCACGGCTATGATTCCTTGCCGAGAGGGATCGGCACGGTGTCTTTCTACCTGATGACGACATGCTCAGGAGTTCTGTCAACGTTGAAGATGGTGGCGGAGGAGTCGTCCTCGTCGTCGCCGTTGGGGTTCGATCTGGTACAGTGGAGACACAGCAGAATGGCTGCATGTCATCCAATTTTACTTCACACTCACAGTTGGTGGTTCTCCGCGAAAATCGGTAAGAAATAACTTCTTCTTCTTCTTTTTTTTTTAATATAATTTAAGAAAAATAAAATGAAAAAAAATTAACTTCTTCTTCTTCTTTTTTTAATTTAATTTAAGAAAAATAAAATAAACAAAAATATCATTTAATTTGAAATCAATGTGTTTGTATAAGGATATCAATTCAAAGAATAGTCAATTGTATACTTTCGGTTAAATTATTTGTCTTTCAAAATATATAAATTGAATCAATAATTCTTTTAATTAATAGTGTAAATTAAGAAATGAAGAGGTGGCTATTACAAAAATCCGCCACGGGAGAGAGTGGCATAGGCGGCGAGTCTGACCGCGGAAACGACGAGTAAATCGACGGCTTCACCACAGAAGTTAGCGCTGTTTCGGGGATCGTTATAAATAGAGGCGAAGATTGGCTTTGGAGTTTGGGGGGGAAATGTTAAGGTGGGAGCGGTGGCGTGGTATGATCGTGCGTCCACTACTGATCTAAACATACGTGATGATGACACAGAAGAATGTAGATTGACAAAGGGGGAAATGACAATAACCCCCAATTAAATTTGAAGAAAACACTTAGTCCCATATTTTTATTAAATTAATATTTACCCTAAATATTCCTAAAAAATTAATATTTACTCCCAAATATTTGGGAGGTAAGTGTTAGTTTTGAAAAAATAGTAACAATTTTTAGGAATAAGTTTTAATTTAAAAAAAATATGGGGTTAAGTATTTTTTGAAATCTAACGGGGTCAGAGTAATTTTCCCATTGACAAAGTAGTTGCTTCCACGTTGTATGGGACATCTCTGAGTTTGAACTGTGAAGTCTTAACGCTGTATTCTGTCAAACCTGCCTACCACTCGGCCCGCACCCCCACAAGTGGATTTCTCGTTGCATGCAAAACATGAATTTTATTTTAGGGGGAATTTCCTCTGACCCCCCAATTAGATTTCAAGAAAACACTTAACTCCACACTTTTTCTCAACTAACACTTATCCCCCAAAAAATTATCACTGTTTTCTCAAAACTAACATTTACCCCCCAAAGTAAGTGTTAATTTTTTAGGGGTATTTGGGGGGTAAGTATTAGTTTAGTAAAAATATGGGGCTAAGTATTTTCTTCAAATTTAATTGGGGGGTTATTTTCATTTCCCCTTTATTTTAGTGTCTAAATTTATAAACTTCCTACCCAAATTCTTGCTTATAAATTGAAGTAACGCTAATCTTCCAAAGATATATCTTGAATTTCATGTCAAATTAAATTCATTTAATGAATAATAGAATAATGAGACAAATGAGATAATAAAGCCATGTCATTTAAATCTATTATTTGATATATATTTTAAAAAATATTATTATATAAATTGAGGTATCATGAAAAGGTGACAATTAAAAAGCCAGCTTAATAAATGAGAATAATTAATATGTCAATTGAAGAGTCATCATATCATTTAATATAAAAGAATTTGTAAATAAAGTTTAGGGAAATATTATAAATGACCATGCATTAGGGTCTACTATTACAAATGACCTCGACGTGTTTCATAATATTAAATGCGACTCTACTGTTTATTAATGGGTTTGAATTTGGGGTAAATACATAAACACCCCCAAGGTTTGGTCTAAGTAACAAACTTACCCCTGTTATTCATAAAGTAACATAAAGACCCCCATTTTGATATTTTAAGTAACATTAAGACCCCTATTTTTATGTGTTAAGACCTCCATATTTTCCAATTCTGGGGGTGTCTATGTTACTTTATTAATAACAGGGGTGAGATTGTTACTTACACCAAATCTCGGGGGTGCCTATATATTTACCCCGTTTGAATTTGAATTCAAGTGTGACCGATGCGGGACGTCGTGGGAAATTGAGAATTTAGGTAGAAATTAAAGCCAAGAAGAAGAAAAGCAAGAGAGGCAAATAGCCAAATGTTGGCTTCTGAAACAATTGTATATTGGGAAAATTACAATAACCCCCCAATTAAATTTGAAAAAAATATTTAACCTCACACTTTTATTAAACTATACTTACCCCCTAAATACCCCTAAAAAATTAACACTTACCTCCCTAAATATTTGGGGGTAAGTGTTAGTTTTGCGAAAACAGTGTTAATTTTCTGGGAGATAAGTGTTAGTTTTATAAAAGTGTGGAGTTAAGTGTTTTCTTGAAATTTAATTGGGGGTCAGAGTAAATTCCTCTTTATATATTCTCAAAATTTCAGTCTATCTAGAACAATAATGAAGACCACTTTTTGTAGTGGCCAAAATCCGGAAAAAGACTAGGAAATTAAATTTTAATTAGGAAACAAATTATTATTTAATAAAAATTTCTAACATAATCAAAATCCTAAATAAATTAGGAAACCAATCCCAAATTAATATAAATCAAAATCCCAAAAACTTTCTAAAATAAACTTATTTATTAAATGCCCTCCATCAACTCTCCTAGGGCGGGACAAAACTCAACCCCATCGAGTTAAAAATGACACTCAGCTTCAACAAATTGAGTGGTTAACGGAGGCCTAAGCCGGGTGTCTCCACCAATTTTCCCGAGGTGGAAAGAACTCATCTCTGGAGAGAGAAGCTCCCTTGACTCCAAAAAAACTCCAATAAATCGGGATCAAGCTGCTGAAGTGAATCTCGCACAATCAAAATCCGATCGTCTAACCCAATGCAAAATGAATCATTGAAACTGTCCATCATTATTGAACACATCCTGCTTATCTAAAATAGCATCAATTTTATCTTTGTATGCTGGTAGAAAGGGTTAAAGGGCAGGGGCAGGTATAGGTTCAGTGTCGGAAATAAAAAAAGCAGAACCAAGTCTAGAGGGAGGGCTCAAATGCAACCTAAGGTAGTAGAATCAATATCAGCCAAGTCACTAAACCCCTCAGGATGAGGTTCATAAACATGCCCTTCTAAGCCTTTTTTATTAGACATTCTCTCTTGTTCCTTAAGGATTAGAGTCTTAATAGGATATTTTGCTGACATATGATCAAAACCCTTACAATTAAAACACTGAACACGTGAGATATTTCAAGGGGTTTCAATTACCTTACCTTTAGTATCCTTGATTGGGAGAGCACTACCGTAGGGACGACCTGGTAAAACCTCTAAGGACAAGCTCTCTCTTAAGGTCATCATGTAAGCCGTGTTTAAGCCTACCTAAAGTTATGGCTTCTATTCTAGTAGCTAGGTCCCTCTTTTCTTGCCCATAAGCCACTAATTCCATTTGGACAACCATAAATTGGCTTTGCAGTTGTTGTTGATTTTTGGCTAACTGCGCTAGTTGTTGGGTTGATGCCTTAAATTGAATAGGGTCCATTCTTTGATCGACTTGGCTAAGGGGACTGGACGACCACCACGCAAATGCATGCACAAGAGACTTAATGAGATGCAATTGAGATTAATGAACCACAAAGTGCAAGTGAGAAACTTGAGCAACAACACACTTAGATAAAATAAATACCATAAAGAAAAGCAAATGTGTCACAAAGAACATATCAGAACGAACGCACCTAGTGTTGCAAGCGAAGACCACCAAGGAAGAGTTGTGCAAATGGCCGACGAGGCAAGAAACTAATGAAATAAGTTGTTGAAATAATAAACAGTGTTGTTAGAATAGTGAACAACGTTTCCAAAATAGTGAACAGTGATAACAGAATGGTGAGCAGTATTGACAGAATAGTGAATTGTGTAGCCGGAGCAGTGAACAATGTCACCGAAATAGTGAACAGTGTTTCCAGAAAAATTAGGGTTTTGCACTTATACCAATTTGTTGCGGGACGTAGTAGGGAATTAAGGATTTAGGTAGAAAATTAAAGTCAAAGGAGAAGAAATAGCCAAAGAGGAGAAATGAACCAAGAAAAAGAAAACCAAGAGGGGAAAATAACCAGAATTATGCTGCCAAAGTATATTCTCAAAATTCTAGTCTAATAATACAATGATGAAGGCCCTTTTTTTTTTTTTTTTATAGTGGCTAAAAACCCTAAAAAAACTAGGAAAATAAACTTTAACTAGGAATCAAATTATTACTTAATAAAAATCATAACATAATCAAAATCCTAAATAAATTAAGAAAATAATCCTAACTTTAATATAAATCAAAATCCCAAAAACTTTCTCAAATAAACTTATTTGTTAAATGTCCCCTATCCATGACACATAGAATGACCTATATACCTTGTTTTGTCTTTTTATAAGTTAATTATTTGACCATAACCTTGTGTCAATTTTGTATTGGACTAAAAAATAATTTAATATCATTTTGACCTTCACCTTCTATGTGAACAAATATATTAATAAAATGTCAATTAGTTATCAATCAACCAATAATACAATTATAATTAAACTTATAAAAATTAAAGAAAAAGATTTATACAAGAAAATTATTTAACACAACTAATTTTTTAACTAATTTACAAAACATATACGATTTGCATTACGAAATCATTTTTGTTAACTTTATCAAATACATGTAAATTATTTGTGTAAATATCACTCATTTCTCTTAGGTTTTACTTTAATTTCACTCAGATGAGACTTTTACCTTTATTCTTCTGTGTTCTCTTTATGTTTCATGAAATTCATCATTTAGACACCTAACCTGTAAGACCACTCAGATGAGACTTTTACCTTTATTCTTCTGTGTCCTCTTTATGTTTCATGAAATTCATCATTTAGACACCTAACTTGTAAGACCGTTAGTTTTAAATGACACTGCAAGGATATAATTATATTTTAATTATTTTTTTTTGGAGTAAAATATAGGTTTTGGGGTAATATAACGAAAATTGAGCTTTTGGTTTTATTCATCTACATCCCCCCTATATTTTACAAAACTAATAAATCAGATCCCTAACTGCTAACTTACATTTTACAAAATTAATCAATCAAATCCCTGACCGCTAACTTACATTTTACAAAATTAATCAATAAGATCATTGACCCAAATTTGGAAGCCAAATTTGGTTCCTTTTCCCAAAGCCNGTCTTTTTAATTGATATTTATATAAAAACCCAAATTACAAATTAATTCTAAATAAAAAGAGACATTATTTATTTATTTAAACATATCTTTTAATATTATCTATTTCATCAATTTATCTCATTAAAAGTGTAATGTATTATAAGAAGAGATAATTTTTTTTGCTAATATAAACCTTAACAAACCTTTTGTTATTGATAATTGAAAAATTAGTAATGTAAATTATCATTAATTTAAAAAAAAAA
>JANKKB010002415.1:4471-24112 GCA_026225775.1 Bursera palmeri
CTTATAATATCCTCTAAAGGTTTGAGGTTAGTACCAACTGTAGACCTAATTAGATTACCGTATTTTTTTGCAATCCAAATAGATGTAGCATCTGGATTTTGGTTTACCCTTAAACAGCTATGAGTAGGATTGTATTTCCTAATTTGAAATGTAGACCTGTCAACCAATCTTGCAGCATAGATTAGCCATGGACAATCTTCTACAGAACATTTTGCTCTAACCCTAGCTTGCTCATTTTTCACCCTATTTAATACAAACCCTTGCTGGATTGCAAATTCTGTCAAAACCTCCCTAAAATGCTTTACACTTTCAAAGTATAGCCCTTCCTCAAGGTGTATTGACCCATTTGCCCCATATATAAATTGTTTTCCCTTCATTGACCTAGCCATTTTTTGGACAGGGTTTAATTCCTCACTACAACCACTACTGTAGACACCATCTTCATTTGAGTTGTAATCAGGCAACCTAATAAAGGTAGATTCCCCACNTATCCTTAGTTATATCCTCATTATCACTAGGATCACTTTCACCCTCATCATTATCTTCATCCTCACTAGGATCACTGTCTGGTATAACAACATCATCATGAATACTGTCAAGATTATATGGTGATTGATTACATGAGGTGCTATCTTCCCTACATATAAATAACAATGAAAAGAAAACAAACATCAATCAAGTTATTGTTATTTTGTTTCATATTTAAGAAGAATTGGAAAATATAACTTAAGAACTAAAACCAAGTTAATTAGAAAAAAAAATTTTCGAGTTTTAATTAGCATTGAAAATGGCAAAATATGGCACTTAAATCCAATAAGGAATGGCAAGCAAGAATCAAAACTAGATNTTTTTCCACAAATGTTTTTCTCCATTTGACTGACTTCCACCAAATACCTTGGAAAATATTGTCACTTTGTCCCTAAATTGTCAAATAAGTTGGACTAAGTGAGACTATATATATATAAAGGTGTGAAGATGAGAATAATAATCATGATAGGCAGGGCCAAGATTTTCAATTTGGGAGACCGGATCGTTACAAAGAAAGTAATTTTTATAAAAATATATATTAATATTAATAAGTTGATTATTATAAGAAAATAATCTAACATAATTAAATATTAAAAGAAAGAATTTAAATGTAATTTTTAAAAACTTGAACCAAAGTTTCTATCTTTTCTTTAGAATTTATNAAACAAGAGATTAAAAAAATAAGTGGTGAAGGCACAAAAGCGTAGAGAAAATGATGGAGGCAGAGCAGTCTTGGAGTATTTAAACATGTTTTTAATTACTATTAAAAAATTGACAAAATGTATAAAAGAAAAAGTGGGGTACTTTATTGGGAGAGAAAATGACGATGGAGAATATGGCTTTGGGTTACACATAGCTGCTGAAAAAAAGTGGGATTTTTACTTTAAGCAGAACATAAACAAAACTAAAGGTGAGTTTTTTTTTTTTCAAACGAATAAATAAAAAAAAAGGTGAGTTTTTTACATCAACAAAAACAAAACATGCAAAGAAAATGTGAGTTTTTCCACACGAAAAACACAGATAAAACAAAAAGACGAATTCTTTTGTTCAACATGATTAGCACTTAAAAGTGTATATTTATTAAGAGTTTAAATCATTGTTTTTACATTTTAAGTGCTATTAATGTGAGCNACAAACAAAACTAAAGGTGAGTTTTTTTTTTTTCAAACGAATAACTAAAAAAAAAAAGGTGAGGTTTTTACATCAACAAGAACAAAACATGCAAAGAAAATGTGAGCTTTTCCACACGAAGAACGCAGACAAAACAAAAAGACGAATTCTTTTGTTCAATACAAACAAAACAGAGCCACCATAGTCACATGCAACAAAAAAGTGAGTTTTTTTCCACACGAAGAACACAAACAAAACGGAAGAAATTTTTTTTAATTGTACCTCATCTCTCGTTGCACGAAGACACAATAAACTCCGANTGGCACCTTTGGCTCGTTAAATCGATGGCCTTTTATGAAATATTGTGAGATATTATGACAGAGTGTAAGAGAGATTGAAGAAATTTTTTGAGAAACCTTGAGAGACTGAGAAAGATTGGTGCTTTTGCCTACGAAGAGAGAGCTAGCATTCCATTTACAAGCTGTCTTTCCATTTCCCTTCCCCATAATGTGTCAGGCCATGTGTCAACAATCTAAGGGGGCTCTAAGATTTTCTTGGTTACATAATCAAAGATAAGTAAAAAATCGGATTTACCCCTGCAACCGTTAAGTGTAAGTAACGGGAACTAATTTTTGGGGTGTCTGTGTTAGTTTTGTATTTAGATAGGATGTGGGCATGGACTTTTTAATTTTTCTAGGGTCTAAATGTAAATATCCCATTTTTTTTTGAAGCATCAAGGATGAGTAAGGTCAATTCCACACGCCACTCTCCGTCTAAGACCATCCCCTAGTTTCTGTTAAAATGTGTCTATTGACCATATTGCCTATATCTAAGATATATTTGAAAAACAATAAACCATAAATTAAAATAAAAACAAAAACAAACCATCACTCCTCGTATCGAAACGGGATATTTATTCTGAACCTCCAATTAAATTTTAAGAAAACACTTAACTCCAGAGTTTTGTTAAACTAATATTTATCCTTCAAAAATTATCATTATTTTCGTAAAAATTAATATTTATCTTCCATAAATCTGGGGGATAAGTGTTAGTTTAATAAAAATATAAAGATAAATATTTTTTAAAATTTAATTAGGGGGTCAATTAATTTCCCTACCGAAACTCATGTTTTGTAATTTAAAAAATCTGTTTGAAGTTTTATGTTGCCTGATTTAATGACGAGGAACTTGGACGCCGTGGACGTCTTCAGATTGTTGGAACTAGAAGCACTGAAGCAGCATCACAGCTAAGCTTCGTGGCTTCCTTGATCGCTGGCAGTGGGCTTCGTGGCTGCCTTGTTCACTGGCAGCAGCACGTAGCTTCCTTGATTGTTGGCGGCTGTGGGTCAAACTGTTGACCAGGTTTTAATTCAAGGTTGTCATTTCCATATGATTAGATAATTATCATAAGTAATTTATTCATCAATTGACCATTTAAACCTTTTTTCACTATTATTTTTAAGTCTTAACGGCGTGGGGGAAACATGGGATTTTCGGAATTACAGGATATTATATAAGATTTCGTGAAATCAGAGAGGAGGTGTGTGGAATTGACACAATGTAAATATAATCAATTAACTCTTTCTCTAAAAGATCACAATTGTATAACTCTCTTTATTAAAGGTTGCAGGACATATGACCTAATTAAAAATAAATAATTTTAAAAAACAAAGTGAAAAATCATGATAACACAATAAACTATATTGCAATTCGGTGGTGAACACAAGGAGTATGTTATCATCATCTTCTTTGTTCAAAAATTCTCCTTGTGAAATTCAAACTTCGGTAATTTGTCGTTTTTGTGGGAAATCCTCGAAGCTTGTTGCTTTAGCTCCTTTGCAGCTGTGGGTTGCCCGCAGAAGAAAACTCCTGCATAGAATTAATAATCCGAACTTTAGGTGTTGAGTTTTGGCAAAAATGGTAGTAGACATAGAAATGTGGGTACAACAGGTGAAGAATTGAACTCACCAATTTTCTCAGTATCTTGATGTTGTTCAGCAATCCTTTGGCACACTTGCTCCCAATTTGGTTTAGCAAAGTGGGCTCTGACCCGGGTGCCTGATACCACATCCACACCATTCTCGTCATCTAATGATCGAAGCATTGTTATGAATGCTGACCTTGCATCTCCTTCTTCATACACACATGACAAGTAAGTATGCATTTCTATCACTTTCTTCTCGTCCATCTCTGCCACTTTATTCATTATCTCTCCGAACCACTCAAATGAACTCTGTTCAGGTGTCACCCAATAGAAGTATGCTTTCTTTGTCCTGAATGGTCTTTCGCAATTCTTGTTCTTCGGAGTTGGGGATGAGTTAGCTCTGCCATTTTCTAAGTCTGGCTCTGTCGATGAGTCCTGTTCTGATTTAACGTGGTTGATGATGTCCTTAGCAATGCTGATCATGGGAGTGGCCCCTATTCCCAGCCCCACTAGCAGCACCACCTCGTATTTTTCATACTCTTGTGCTGGAGCCCCATATGGTCCATCTATAGCGATCTTCGGAAGGCTGCATTTGGATCATCATACAAACTCACCTTATTATAAATCATGGCATCGAATTAACAATTAATAGAAGCAATGAAGCAGCAGTTTAGTTACCTGGACTTGTTTCCTTTTAGGATAGCCTCAGAGAAAACAGTATATATCTGCCCTGTCCAATCACCACTTTTTTTAATGTGAACGCTGAGATGGTCTTCTTCTGGCGCTGAAGTGATGGAAAATGGGTGCCTGTAAGACCAATTATTGGTGATTTAGGGTCATAAATTAAGAACGGCTTAATTTCCGTGGCAATAACACCATATATTGAAAAATAAAATCATCATTTCGGACGTGTAAAAGACGACCAACAACCTACCATTCGAAAGGAGAGACCTCAGCACACTTGACAAACATATACTGCCCACTCTTGTACTTGAATCCGTTCGGTTTTGACATGTACAATGCTAAGACACGTCCCGGTTTATAGACAGCAGTTTTCTGCTATGTTTATAAATTAAGAAACCATTTCAACTTATCATTATGCACGTATTGAACATGAAAAAATCAGACACTTTCATATAATTATTGCCACGTGTACAACCAATTTTAATATTGAGTTGACAAGATTTCATTGGAGAAAGTAAAAAGTAAAAATTAAATGAAGGAAGTTAAATTATAGTAAGGATATTATCCTTCAAATAAGATTTTGCCAATTCATATCGTAGAAATAGATTATAGTTTTGAAATTATTCGTTTTAGATATATGTGATAGATGGGGAAGATCGTTGTAGAACCTCGAGAGTCTCAACAGGGTCGGCGTTTGATCTAAAAGCTCTGATCAACCTCTCACAAGCGTAAAGGAGAACTGGCACTGCCACATACATCCATGTCTGCACTCAAATAAAGCAAATTAAGATTGACAATTAAAATATGAGAGACATATATATTCTACTCGTAATTGAGACATGCAACAAATGAATGCAAGTGAACTCACAGTTTTCTGATACCACGTTTTTGTGAGGTAGAGGTGAATACCATGAACAATGAGGAGAGTGTAGACGATAATGAAGAGATGGTGTGAATACCAGAAAGCATTGAATCCTAAATTTCTGAGGGGTTTGATGAGTCTTTGGAGAGGTTTGAGTTGTTCTTCGCTTTTTTTGGTTTGATTGGGCTTTTTACCCCTGAAGTAAGGGGTGGCTAGCGTGAATGCTATGGCCATCAGCACCACCATTATGATTCCTGTCACCCCTTCAACTCCCTTCAGAAACCACCAGTAGTTTGGAGGTTGTTCCCCAAAGTAAGGTTTCATAGGCTCGTATTCTTCTTCAGTTGCGTGAAGTAGTCTTGGGAAATCACACGTTAGATGAGCACCACCATGTAGTATAACTCCAATGCAAATTCCAACCGCAATCACCTAAAGACACATTAAGGCCACATCATTTCCAAATTATGAAGCCTAAATGGAAGTATAATATTGCTAAAAATGAATCAAACACCAATGAACAAAGAGTTACTTCTCCAGCTATTACCTGATGGAAATTGAAATTGTCATCGAAAGGCACAACTAGACCTAATTTGGTCTTGTTTCTGAGCCAAGTAATGGTGTTGCGGCAGACTGGTAGCAATATCAAAGCCATGTTAAGTTTAAGGGTTTCTCCTGCTCCTTTAGCAATGCAAACACAGTAGCCCATCACATCGTACGCAGCTTTGTTTCGATACTGCACAAACTTATACGCGAATAAGCCCGCAACAATTCCAAGCCACAACATGAAAATCCAGACCCTTTGCCAGTTATCCATTAACAAGTACTTGATCTTTTCGTAACCTCTCTTTAATGGGTTGTTCTCATTTGTAGGTCGACTCCGATTTCCACTGCCTCCTTCACGGATGGATTGTTTTACAGCTTTCGATACCAGTTTTTCCAGCTCATCAATCTGTTCAAAGGATTATAAACAGCAATCAAAAGGAGATAGTGTTAGCGTTCAAAAACTTTTCTTTTAGTGTCAATTACTTTTTTTTTTTTTTACCGTAATGTGTTTGTCATTATTAATGTCTAATTTTTTCATAAGCAATGCTGCATGGTTCTCTGCTTTTTCCTTAATCTTGTCGAGCTTGTTTGCAGAAGCACTGAGACGGATCATCTACAAAACCATCAATTCATCATGTCAGTTTCCTAGATACTACTACACGAATGTCAAATAATAATGGGTCGTCAACCGTTTGTAGACTAGTGTTATAAATTGAATGTCACTGGTCTAACCGATCGAGCATTTCATTCTTTCTGTAGCTTACCTTTGTGACTTCATCTATAGTGAGTCTACCATCACCGTCTTTATCGACCCTGCATGACCACCAGTAACAAAAAGTCTATCAAGATATGTTAATTAATTCAATAGAGCAAGGTAAATGATGAGAAGATTAATAATGTGAATATAAGGCCGTCTAGAGAAAAGTTATTTACATGTCAAACAAAGTCCGGATACTAGAGTCGAAGCTTTCATCAGAGATCTGTCTCCAGAAGAGTTTGAGTTGTTCTTTGTTGATGGAATCACCAATTATATTATGCTTTCGGGCTAGAGCCCGAAATAGCTCTTCCGCAAATTCCTTGGATTCCTTCTTCTTTTCTGTCACAAAGCCTGAAAGATTGGGAGGTTTAGGTAATTTTTATCGAGGCTTAAATATTAATATTAAATTCAAACATATATATTTAATTTTTTAGATAAAGTAATAAAATTTATATGATATCGAAATAATACTGATCGATCGGTTCAAATATCATTTTAAAAAAGAAATTATTTAGATAAAATAACAAAACTTATATGATATCAAAGTTAAATTTCAGGGGTCCACCTCGAGAAAAGAGATGCCAGCGACTTACCAATACATTCGCCAAACTCTGAACATTGAAGGAGGTGAGTGGTAGAGTCCGCGAGGTCTTTGAATATTAAAGTTAAATTTAAATTTATATATTTAATTTTAAAAATAAAGTAATAAAGTCTATATGATATCTAAATAATACTGATCTACCTGTCCAAATTTGAATATCTTCTATATTATTTAAAAAAGAAATTGTTTAGGGAAAGTAACAAAGTTTATATGATATAAAAATAATACTGATCTACACTATCGGTTCCAATTTGAATATCTTCTAAAGGAAATTAATTATATGTTCAAGGCTAAATCCACGTCTACACAAAAAGTTTAAAGATTAAGATACAAAATGAAAAACTCTAAGAGTGGAATTACCAAAATTTCAGGGGTCAGCCTCGAGAGAAGAGATGCGAATAACTTACCAATACACTTGCCGAACTCTGAACATTGAAGGAGGTCATTGGTAGATTTCGTGAGTTTGTCGAATCGGTTCTCCACAGCAGGCCATTCTGCCTTGGTAGTGGGGATAAACTTAAGTCCTTTCGAGGCAGGAGCTGCAGCTGATTTTGCACGATCAAAACGCTTAGACGCCAATGGTGTTCTTGCCACTGAAGCAAGCAGTTTGAGCTTCTGAGAGACCTGCTTGATATGCGAAAACATGTTCAGAAACGAAGAGGAAGGAACGGAGGCGAAGCTATTGTTCTCCGGCAAA
Source organism: Bursera palmeri (assembly GCA_026225775.1). Classification (NCBI taxonomy): domain Eukaryota; kingdom Viridiplantae; phylum Streptophyta; class Magnoliopsida; order Sapindales; family Burseraceae; genus Bursera; species Bursera palmeri. Next base: position 12,178 of record JANKKB010002415.1, read on the forward strand.
GAAAACTCTGGAGCTTCAACAACTGCCCCTCCTCCTCCTACACCTCCTCCAGCGCTTTGAACGCTATGGTCAGCAACAGGGTTTTGATTATTATCATCACCACTGCTGTCGTTGAATACCACTGGAGAAAGATTGAACCTGGCGGTCTTCTTGGAAGCTCGTTGGTTAGGTGCACCCATGGCCGTTCTGTCGCTTGGAACATTGTTCTGAGAATATGCTGCGTTCCCGACCCCCTCCTCGCTTGACTCCATTTTTGCTCTCTCGAGAGTCAATGATCAAAGAGATCCAAAAGCAAAGATTATATAGATTATGTGTATGTGTAAGTGGTAGGCTTATGTCTTTTCACTTAGAATTTTATGTCGGATTGTGCATCAACACGGGCATACTCTATATATGTAGTGTCGAGAGACACGTGGAGAAATTTATGTATAAATTAAACGCCATGTGAGAAGCCAGCAGGAAAGCCACGGCTGTCAAATTGACTTTGAGACCGGAGAATTAAGTATTCTTTTCTTCAGAACATTAATATAAAAATAAAATTTTGTATACGCATGATAACTTATTTTATTCGCATAATCAATATTATAAGATATGATAGGACATCCAGGTTGTTAATGTTTGGTGAAAGTGCACATTAATCATGATTTCAAATGCCAAATATCCCTTCAACGACGATGTCATCAAATTTTCTATGTAATTTTTTTGAATATTCTCAGTTTATTAGTGAATAGAATTTTAGATAATCATATGAAAATATTTACATTATTTTCTTTTCACCCATTTACGAAACCAAAGATTAATTTTTTTCTACAATTTTTTTTTCTTTTTGGAAGTATTTTGCTATGTACATATTGAGAATATTTAGATAATTATAAAGAAAATTGGATGTTTTAATTCATTATACCTAATCACTAATCATTGTACCACACTAACTCAAATCATAGATAAGGATCACAAATTGTCTTTCCCACAATACAATAAAAATAATAGCAAGTGGAAGCAAGTGGGAACCATAAAAATAATAACATAAACTGAAAACAATATCTTATAGAAGAATATATGATGAGTTGGAGAATAGTATGAAAGGAGTTCAAGGAATCTATAAATTTTAAAAAATATAATTAAAAACAATTATCCTAAAGCGTATCTTAAGATGAATATACGATGAGTTGGAGAATATAGTATGGAAGGAGTTTAAGGAATGCAACCAATAATTTTTAAGATTTTATAATCATATGGTAAACGGAATTCATTCACATCTACCAAACTAATTAGAATAATTTTTTTTTTTTATAATAATAAAGTCTTCATTCATTTGAAAAAAAAAATAATAGTCAATCAGGGTGGTTGTTAGAAGAAGAGAGTGACCAAAAAAAAAAATTGTTTTGAGACTTTCTTAAATGTTATACAAATAATCGTGGTATACTCGTATATAAGATTTTATTGTATACTTTATAACATAAAAATCTTCATCGATCGGTTTATGTAATAATTAATAATTAATAATTAACTTACAAGGTAGTATTAGTTTTTCCGTCTCGTCGATTCATCAACTTTTTGTATCAAGCACTACTTATTAAGTCTAGATTGTATGTAGCTAATTACTAGAATACGATCTTCCATAGACGATGAAAACAATTAAAACATAATTACGTAATTGTATCTCGAGTCTTTAGAAATATAAATTGCATTTAGACTCTGGATAGTAAGGTTTAATTTTCACTTCTCATCGTAAAATTAGAGACCAAATATATGTTGAGGAACTAAGTATCCAACTCAAAAGACTAGCATATTGGGTGGAGGGGGATTGATCCTCTTTATAAACTTCCTCTTACAACTATTCAATGTGGAACAACCTAATAATACATGTATTTATCATATAAAAGAATTACAAAAAGAAACTAAATTTATGGTGCGTTAGAAAAATGAATCAGATTATGAAAAATTTAGATGTAATTATCTTGACAAATAAACTAATAGAAACTTTTTTTTTTTTTTCTAATGCTTGATAACTGACCAGTGTCGAATGTTAATGTCCAATGGTATTGATAGTGTCGGCTAGGTTCTAATATCTAAATTTTTTATTACCTGATAAATATTTTAAACAAATCCCTTAATTTGGTTCTTTTTTTTTTTAATTTTTTTCTGATGGTATATGGTCTATTTTCACAAATAGATCAGTATATACATCTACAAATAGTAGGTAGAAACATGTTCAGGCTTTAATTAAAGATGGTAATGAATTAATTACGAAAACGATGGTAATTAGTTCTCCATAATACAGATTCCAAAGAATCCGAGACTTGTTAAAAAGAGAATGTAGAGCGAATATTTTGGTTTGTGTTTTCAGTTGAAGATTCAAAAGGAGATATAATTTGTTTAATATAAATAATCAGCTCAAAAGCCACTAAATTAAGTCCAGTACAAATCCACAAAAGGTGAGGCCTCGATGATGTCATCATCAGTAGAACCAAAAAGCGAGAATGCCCGTTCCAGCCTAGTCTCCATGTGAATTGCCAAGCGCATAAATAACGAGATTCACGAGGAGAGGCCACCAGTGTCCAAACGCTTGTTAGTTTGAGGAGAGTCCGGTAATGACTTTTTGGGGGTCGAATACTTTTTTGGTTGGGTTTGGTTTGATTAGATTAGGGTTAGACATGGGTCAGGTCGGGTCAGGTTTGGTCTAATTAGACTCAAATCTAAAACTCGACAGGTTGAGAAAATGGATCCAAGGTTGGGTTCGAATAAAAATGAACCCGATAATTCGGATTTGGACAGGTTTCAGATCCGTCAAACTCAGTTGACTTGTCAGTTCGAATCGGGTTTAAATCATCGGATTTAGTTAAATAAATATTTTACATTAAATAAAAAATTTTACATAACATACATACAGTAATTTGTAACTCAATGGTAAAGTTACAGAAAGGGTTTAGCAGGTGTTAAGGGTTCAAATTCCACCAATTTCACCTAGTTTATAGGTTTTTCAAAAATCAAATCGGGTAAGGTAAAAATGCCTGCCCTTAAATCAAACCTATCCAGATATGAAATTTTACCTAACATTAGGTTCTTAAAAATATTTTAAATAAAAAATATATAAAGGTAATTATACCTTTAACTGTTAATTATTAAAATTTGGGAGTTGGTTTTAGTTCTCAATTTAGCAGGATGTTAAATGTATCCGGGGGTTCAAATAATAACACTTCAAAAGTCGGTCAATAACAAGATTAATATTTTCATTTTAATTTTTAGTTCTCAATTTAACAGGATGTTAAATGTTAACAAGAGAGTTATTTTAATTTTTAATATTTTCTTTAATTTCTTAACCAAATACATTGTGTGAATTAAAAAATTCTTTATAATAAAATATAAAACGCATCCATCAATATTACAGGTTAACATGTGAAACTTATTATCAATTTAACTAGTGAACAAGTTGAATCTATCGGCTAATTACCTTGTAGATAAAATGGTTACTGATATATATATATATATATATATATATATAAAGATTTTGTTAAATTTTAAAAAATTCCCTAAAATTTGATTATCTTTGCAACTCTTAACTTTTTCGAAACCCTTTGAAATTTCATAACCAATTTTGGGCCAAGGCTCATTCGCCCAAATGCCCCATAAACGAAATAGGAATAAATCTACAAAAACAACTAATTCTTATAATTAATTTTATATAATTTATGTAATGTAATTTTATATGATAAATAATTAACACATAATTTATAACAATTTTTTAATTATTATAATTTTTAGCATATCAATAATATTTTATCATCAAATTATAAACATTGGTTAATAGTCCCTTTTACATACAATCTAATTTTATTAATTGTAAACAAAAATTTAAATAAAAGATATTATTACAAATTGTATATCAGTTAATGAATGAATTAAATATTTATTTATTTATTTGTTAGTTTTAATTTAATAATTAATTTTTTAAATATTATCTTAGAGATGACAAAAGATTGGGCTCAACTTGATTTTTGGCTTGGCCTACCACCTACAGTGCAAAGCCTGGACTTAAGATAGGTCAGACCCAGACCAAGGTTATAGGCTTACAAAGCGGTATGGCTTGGCCTAGCCTTGATTGCTTTGGCCTAGCCCGACCCAATCTTCACCGTAGTAACAACTTTTTAAAATTTTTTCTAATATCATACATATTAATAGTGCTGAAAAAAGAAAAAAAGGACACCCATATTGACAGTTTCAATTGCCTTATAGGAAAAGCTTTTTGATTGATATGACTTTTTGGAAGCAAGGGCAGGAACATCTGGGACCTCAATAATAAGAGTCCATCTGTAAATTTGAGAAGAGTTTATGAATTGAAGGAAAAGAATAAAGAAAAGGCTGGAAAATTGATTCACGCCGAGGCGCAGTTCCATTTGGCGCCAAGGCGCGGGCAAGACAGAAAGATGGTGTTGGGGCACGAAATTAATCCACACCGAGGCATCGAGTTGCTGGAAGATAGAGTTGATTTAGACAGAGGATCCACACCAAGGCTTGGGAAGAATATGGTGTCGAGGCGCCGTTATGTCAGTTAAATTTTTGTTGTCTGTTTTTTGCTAAAGGAGAGACCAACATCATAACACATAAAAGAAATCTCTTTAGGGTTAAAAAAGGACATCTAGAGAGAGAAAAAGAGTTTTTGGGAGAAAACAAAATAAAAGTAGTTCTTAATTGGAGAAATTTTACCCAGTAATTATCATTAACCACTCTTATTTTTTTTTCACTCTTATTTTTTTTTTCACTCATATGAGATGTTTGCCATTTTTCTCTCCTCCCATCCTTAAGTTTTGAAAAAATCTCTTCTCAAGTCCTCCAGTTAAAAATTCTGGTAGTTAACATTTATTAACCTCTATATTCCAATAAATTTATCATTTTATTCTTACTAAGACATAAAAAATTAGTAACTTTTCAAAGACAATAGTAAGTTAAATGATTAAATTACCCTTGAAATAAATACCAATATGTATTAATATTATCCATAAAAAAGTAATTTTAATATGCGTTAAGGTAATTTGATCATTTAATTTAATATTATCTTTTAAAAATTAAGTTATTTTTTTATATATGTTAGCAAGGGTAAAATAGTAAATTTATTGAAATATAGAGGTTAATAGATGTTAACTAACAAAATTTTTAACTGGAGGACTTGAGAAGAGATTTTTTCAAAACTTAGGGATGAGAGAAGGAAAAAATGACAAACGTCCCATATGAGTGAAAAAATAGAAAAAGATATGGGTGGTCAATGATAGTTACTCAAATTTCACAAGTAGGTGGTCGTTGATTTTTTCTTGTAGATGATAAAACAGAGTAAAATTATTACCTTGGAGTTAACAAACATTAGTTGAACCAGGCATGGTTTTGCTGTAAGTAAAATACCAACAAAACATATGGAGACAATAATATGTGCTTAATTATTCTGGTAATGATGAATTTTAAAATCTTGATGATACGTTTGGATTTATTACATAAAAATGAAAAACAAATTTTGTAAATATTTAGAATATACGTCAATTCTATTTTCCTTTACTTCTATATTGATTCCAAGGATAAGATTTGATGGTGTAAAAATTTTGTTAACTGCCATTTCTGAAAATTTAGTCACCTATTTGTCGTCACTTACCATTTACCATGTTAAAACAACTTTGAAAGAATTATATTTGAATTATGAAAGAAAATTAGGTAATAACTCGAGTAGTTCAAGGTCATCTACTACTTCAACTACCGATCTTTTACGGAGAGGTATTGGTAAGAAAAAACTATAATCCAAATCTTCTTTTTTAGAAATTAATAATTATTGTAATATTGATCTTGCCGCACTAATTAAGCTTCAAGGATTAAATAACCTATTTAATATTTTATCATGGTGGAAATGACAATAAAATTCTTTTCCAATTCTATCCGCTATGGCACATAATCTACTAATGCCTCTTGCGTCTATTATAGCTTCAGAATCTGCTTTCGGTACATGTGAACGTGTATTGCAGGAGAGGAGATCAAGGCTAACTCCACAACTTATTGAGAATATTATTTGCATGAAGGATTGGTTGATTAAACATTCAAAGAGATATAATGGAAGAATTTGATGAAGACTTCAACAATTTATATATAAATGATTCGGATGAATCTAAAAAAAATTGTAATATTGAATTATTATTTATATTTTTAGTAATAAATTTGTAATTACAATGGAAAAATGCAAATGATAGATAGTTTGGGCAGTTGCCAACCTAGTTGGGATGTACTCAACTATATTAATACATCAATTTCTATTTTTTATATCATTTTTTCACATTTGTATAAAATTTCTATTATTAATGAATTTTTATTTTAAGAAAAAATATTGCTGTAAATTTTTTTCTTTTTTGTCTTGTAAATATTTTTAAAAAGATAACTCATTATTCTCGTATCTATTTTTGTCTCTTAAAATATTTTGTCTTTTTATTTAAAAAAATTACTATTTATTTATTCTTTTATTAGTCAAATAATTATATACAACAAAATTCAATTACTTACAAAAAAATATATATACATATTTAGTTAAAAATATATAATATTTTTTAAAAAAATTAATGAATTAAAAAAATTCACTGTCCCATAAATAATAGATTTTTTAAATTAAACTATAAATTTATAATTTTTTTATAAATTAAAAATATTTTTAAAATTATTTAAAATTAAAAAAAGTAAAAGTTCTGAGTCGACTCGGCCGATCTACTCAAAGTCAGACTCGAGACTTTTTATATTTGTCCGAGGGCAAACTCGGCCCAACCCAACACTAATTTAATCTGATATGACCTGACCCATAGGCTTGAGAGGCCTGTCCAGAACAGGCCGGGTCCGGCTTCACTCGACGTTTTGTCATCGCTACATTGTCCGATTAGGTAAATATAAACTTTTCTTTAGGGTTCTCTGCATTTCCGTTTTTCTGGGTTTTGATCAAAAGCTCGAGTCGAGAATAATTTTGATTAATGGGGAAGAACGATTTCTTGACGCCAAAGGCAATCGCTAACAGAATCAAAGCTAAAGGATTGCAGAAGCTCAGATGGTATTGCCAGATGTGCCAGAAGCAATGCAGAGACGAGAACGGTTTCAAATGCCACTGCATGAGCGAGAGCCACCAGCGCCAGATGCAAATCTTCGGCCAAAACCCTGACCGGATTGTCGACGGTTATTCCCAAGAATTCGAGGAGTCTTTCCTCGACCTCATGAAACGCAGCCACCGGTTCAGCCGCATCGCCGCCACTGTCGTTTACAACGAGTACATCAACGACCGCCATCACGTCCACATGAATTCCACCGAGTGGGCCACCCTCACCGAGTTCGTCAAGTATTTGGGGCGGACCGGCAAGTGCAAGGTGGAGGAGACGCCGAAGGGCTGGTTCATTACTTACATTGATAGAGATTCGGAGACCCTTTTCAAGGAGAGGATGAAAAACAAGAGATTGAAGTTGGACATGGTGGAGGAAGAAAAGCAAGAGAGAGAGATCAAGAAGCAGATTGAGATTGCTGCATCAGAGCGGTTAACGGCCGTTACAGATTCTGATTTGGATGATAAAACGAGTAAAGATTTAGATTTGGAGGCTGGAGTCAAGGTGGGGTTTTCACTTGGTTCATCATCATTATCAAACACGGATTATTCTTCAACTTCTGTTAGTGGTAGCAAAAAATTGGTTTTTGAAGAAATTGAAAACAGCAATAGTGGCAAAAAGATGGGAAAAAAGAGCAGCAAAGCTGGTGGGAAGTCGGCATTGGAGGAGTTGATGAGGGAGGAAGAGAAGGTGAAGGAGAAAATTAACAGGAAAGATTATTGGTTGTGTGAGGGAATTGTTGTGAAGGTGATGAGCAAGGCGTTGGCCGAGAAAGGATACTATAAGCAAAAGGGTGTTGTGAGGAAGGTGATTGAAAAGTATGTTGGTGAAATTGAGATGCTTGATAACAAACATGTGCTTAGAGTTGATCAGGATGAGCTGGAGACCGTCATTCCGCAAATTGGGGGTTTGGTGAGGATTGTGAATGGGGCATATAGGGGATCGAATGCGAGGTTGGTGGGAGTTGATACTGATAAATTTTGTGCTAAGGTGAAGATAGAGAAAGGTGTGTATGATGGGAGAGTACTTAATGCCATTGACTATGAGGATATATGTAAACTTTCTTGGTGAGTTGTACTTGTATGAGAAACATGTACTTTGACATCTAGCGATACTCTGATTAAATAACTTTTGTGAACCAGAAAAAAGAATAGGATTATGTTGTAGTTTTGTTTATTTGGAATTTAAAACTTATTTGTTTGCTGATGATGGAATGAGATAGTTAGCAAGATTCAATTACTTTTATCTAGCTTTATGTGTTTCTGATGTATTAAATCATGATATTAGATGAATGTATAATGATTATCAGTTTCAACTTTATTTGGGGGAGGCAAATGTTACTGTGTTTTTAAATACACACGTTTTGAGTGGATTTTTATACGTATTTCTCTGTCTTATCTTCTGCCAACTGATGTGCTCTTATTGTGAGTTTTTGAAGCTATTAATTATATGTTACTTAGCGATACTGTCAGAGGCCTGGAAGGCTAAGAACTTAGTCAAGTTAGTTTTTCTCGGATAGGTGGCCTGAGACATACAGAATGCTTTGATCTTGTGAAGTACATTGTGTCTAGGGTTGAGTGATAGTTGAGTACTCTCTAGATCAGTGGCAACGTGGTCTGCTCTATTGACACCGAGTTGAAAATAATATAGCCTTGTAGTCTGACTACACTGCTAATTAACTGCCCAAAATTTCACCTGCGTTTTGATATACCGTTAATTTTGCAATCATCAACTGAAACATAACTCTTTTAGGTGAAAGATGAAGGTCAGTTGAAGCATTCAAGTGGTTATAAGAAACAGTTTGACTGTTTCATGGAGCCTTGAAGACCAACTTTGTACTTGTGGACAAGAGGAGGCTATCAGACAATTGGATGCCAGTGCAGGAGAATGTCTCCATGTTTATGAAAAAATTGGTTTCGTCTACTTCTGAATGTAGGACTTTTGTTGGCATTACTAATGAGCATCCGTCTGCGGGATGTGGATAAAAAAAGAACTGGAATTTTGCGAAGGCAGAAGAATCAAAAGATATCAGATATATGGGTATAACTTATGATGGAAAGAGGACTAAAAGCATATCTACAGAAAGGCCTATTCTCTTGCTTGATTAGGAAGCTAAATTTGAGAGATGGATTGAACAGGGGATTGAAATTATTTCATTTTTGTTACTATAATACTAAATCTTGTATACTGAGAAATTCATCTACTAAGCTAGTGTTTAAGAATAAAGGTTACAAGTGTCCTGATATGTTACCAGATCTCATTTTATTGGATTGGAGCAAGCATTTTTTGCCAATGAGGTTGACGATTAACAGGTGCTTTCTTTCTTTCTGTGCAAAAGTCAAATTATACAATAAGAATAAAGATTGCCTGGTTATGATTAATTCTTTTGATGTGAATTTAATTGTTTGATATAATTGCCTTGATATGATTAATGGTTTTACTCAAATGATTCTTATTTGCTCAAATTATTTTTACATGCTCATTTTACCTTTTTTCTGAACTTTTTCTGATATTGAAGGTGTTCAGATTTAATAGAATGAGTAGTATGGTAACAACAATGGTGCTACTAAATAAATTCAGTGCTGTAGAACAACATCTTGTCAAATTATTTCTACCCAGCTCTTTCTAGCCTTTGTTGTAATTGTATATAGCATTTTTTATGCACTTCAAATATCTCTTTTGACATACAATCGCTATTTTTTGGAGACTCTCTATTTATATGTTTTGGAAGTAATGTTTCTTCCATGTACAAGTTTTATTCTTCAATATTTCCCAAAAAAGTCCGAGCCCATAGGAAACAGCTCAAAAGAAACAAGTCCCAGAATTACAAAATAGGAATTCTCTCCTGAAGAGTATACAATTCTGTTTTGGCCATACCAAAACAAGCCAAAATTATATTTCGCCATACATATTGCTTCTGTATCAATGCCATTCATCGTACAGAAAAGTATACCATACTAATATTATTCCATTTATACAGCAAAACCAATCACAAAGCAAATAGCTGATTATGCCTCAGGAAAATGGAACTAGCCAAATTTTTTTGTTAATAGTTTTATTTGGTAACACGGTTGAAGCAGATAGCAACATGGAAGACATGGGTAAATATCTCAGTACAGTACACTTGAAATTCCACTAGTGCAACTTTGTTAATCTGGCTGAATCAAGAGGTAGGGTTTACTCTGGGGACTAGCAGCATCTTATTTTAAAGCATGAACATTGCCCTCTTCTCTCTTCATTCCCTGTATCTGACAACACAAATTGTACTCATTAACACATGGGAAATTTATTTGTAAAATGATTTGATATGCATATCTTTTTCCTTGAAAGTGCCAGATTTTTAATTACAATTGAGGTTTTCCTTTTCTTGTTATAGGTCTATATATCACATAGATACCCCAGAAAGTTCCTACTGACACTGCCTAGGCATTCTGGAGTACTTAATTGTGTGAACTGGAATCTGGCAAATCAGTATGCATGAAATGGGGCTAAGATCATTTTAATCTAAAGGCCAGAGACCAGAGAGGTGGTGATGTTTCGCCGTTGCGATGGACTTAAGTTTCAAGTTTCTTGGTAGTCATCAAACAGTAATGTTCTTCCTTTACAAGTTCGTTAAGGTTTGCATAAATTCTTTAATCATTTATGCTGCTATCTGCCAATAGACAATACAAGTTGAATTGATTTTTGTGAAGAAGCTGCACCAGATAAGTGACTGTCAAGAAAATCCCTGCCTCAGTGCAAGCATTCGTCATTAAAATGGGCCTACTATTATATTCAGTGTTTTGAGATTGCTCCATCTGGTAACTTTGCCAACCAAGTAAAATTCATGACGTTAGCAGTTTGTTTATTTGGCTGTTTTAAAATTTGTGGTATTTTTTGGATTGAATGAATTGCTAGCTGTCCATTTTGTTTGGTCAAATAAACCATTGAAAATGTGTTATTTAATCCATGAAGGGGACTACCATTTGTTTATAGAATTATAGGTTATAAGTGTTGATGACTCATAGTCTGGATAAGTATTTCTAATTACCTTTCAGTTGGCGTTAGCTGAAGTTCTTGGCGTTATTGTCTGAAGTATTAGTCTTATTATTTTGGTATGGTATGCAAATATGTTGTATGGATATTAATTGCTAAATTTGTTTAACTCGAATGTGCAGTATAGTCTGGACTAATCATAGTTGATTTCAGTATGATACCATTATCAGTTTGATATATGGGTAGGCTTTATACAAATTAAACTTCTCAATTTTATTGGGCAAGACCCAGTCGGAACATGTCATAGACTCAGAACTCTAAGATCGAATACTGATTCAAAGAAGGCATGAGGCATTCTTGTTTATCTGTCATCATTCGACGAGACAAGCTGAGAAGGCCAGAGATCTAGATCGAATCACATAAAGATCAAGTTAGGCATCTTCTAAACCTCTCGAGTTGTAATTTGGGTCAAATTCTTGACCCTTAACCAAAATAGAAAGTATAATAATGGATTCAAATTAAGGAGCTTTTGAAAATTGATCTATTTAAAAAAATTTAGATGATATAATCTAAATAATCTAGTGTACGACAATATAGTATTTGAGTTTATGATGACGATATAGTATTTGAGTTTATGATGTCTAAATTTTTTAAAAGAGCATTAATTTTCAACGTGTTCCTTATATATTTATATAATTTTTCTACCAAAATTAAGCATTAGCATGGTAATAGCAAAAGTATTAACCGTGAGCATACAAGGATGTGTTACCAAATAGTTCAAACGTAAGAAAAAGAGATACATTCTTTCATTTAAGAAGCCAAAAAAAAAAAAAAAAAAAAAGGTAATTTTA
>JANKKB010002418.1:0-11332 GCA_026225775.1 Bursera palmeri
ATATTAGTGGACCTTAATTCAATTGAAAATGAGGTAATTATCGCCTAAATAGTTCATAGTTTTGGTATTGATATCTCACTCTATCACAAATGAAAAAAAAAATTATTATTAAAGAAATCCTAAGAAATTAAAATAATTTGCAGTTTATTTTTTACAGTATCGGTTTAAATTTAGGAAAGGAATGGAGTAAAGAAAAAAAGTACATTTTTTAAAAATAAAAATAAAAACTACATTTACATTTTTGTCCTCTTACACATAAACATAAAGTCGGTGGCCGGTGTCAGTTCCGTTATCTCGGTATCTGGTTTCCACTCTCCCATATAGTAGAAAACATTCACAAGAAGCACGTGCCCAATCCCTCGTCTGTAAATTTCGCGATCTACAGGCCTTGTTCCTACTAACCGAACCTGTTAGGCATCAAAAACCGGAGAATATCCACTCAAGGAAATTACATTCCGCGAATATAGCAAATATTAAATAAATTAAATCACATAATTAACGGTCAATCACAAAGATTAACAGTTAACTCGTCCCAAACGTGCGACGTGTCATGGTTTTGAAGTTTGACTCCTTCCTTTGACCGTCCAAAACAAAGAATTTCAAACTTCCCAATATTGGATCATTTGCAGGGGAGAGATCGATCGATATTGGGTACGCCTGTTATGCTCGAGGAGGGAGAGGGCAATTTCGTAATAATTTGATAAGATTTGAGGCGCGGATGAACGGGGCAGCAGGGGCAGGACACGCCGTGGAACACGGCGGATTGTCGAAGATGGAGTCGTCTACCCGCTCCGGTTGTTGTAACCCGGTGAAGAAACCGGGGCCGATTACGATGGATCACGTGCTGTTGGCAATGCGCGAAAGCAAGGAGGAGAGGGAGCTGCGGATTCGAAGTTTGTTCAATTTCTTTGATTCGGCGGATACGGGGTACTTGGACTACGCGCAGATCGAGAAGGGGCTGTCGGCGCTGCAGATTCCGGCGGAGTACAAGTACGCTAAGGATTTGTTGAAGGTTTGCGATGCGAATAGAGATGGGCGCGTAGATTATCAGGAGTTTAAGCGTTACATGGATGATAAGGAGATGGAGCTTTATCGGATGTTTCAGGCGATCGATGTCGAACACAATGGCTGCATTTTGCCTGAAGAGCTCTGGGATGCGCTTGTTAAGGCTGGTATACATTGCTTTTTGTGCTTTAATTCAGCTTTATGAACGTTGTCGTTTTTGGAGATTAGAGGAATTTTCGATTTTCAGAGGAATTTTCGATTTTCTTTCGTAGCGCGTAATAGTAACTATCAAAGTGATAGTGAAAGAATAAGTAAAAGTTTGAGACTTTTTCAAGGATTGTAGGCTTTGCTAAACGGATTTGTGGGTTAAGAATCGAAAAAAATTGAGACTTTTGGTGTGTGTAAATTGATATTTGCATCATTAGGCAATTTATTTCAGTTGCTCCAGTCTACATCAAGTAATTGTTCGTGTTGTTAATAGGGTTTTCAGGTGTTTTTCATATTTGCTTGATTGTAACTGTTGGATTGAAGAGTAATGCTTTAATTTTAAATTTTTTCTTTTCCCGAATCCAATATATTCGTCCTTGTCTGTTACTTAGTGTACTTGACCTGATCTTTCCTTATCTGTATCGCTATTGGTCTGGTCTGATTCAGTTTGTGTTAGTGTGAGATATGAGATGAATGTTTTCTGTTGTCATTGGCCTGGCATTTTATGCTCATTTCCTGGGTTTTGTGTGAGCTAGAGAGATTTTGTGGAGCTTGGTTTTGTTGTTGCTTTGGAATTCTTCAGACGACTTGCTTTTGCTTTTGTTTCTTGTAATAGAATCAAAGTTCAAAATCTAGCTGATTATCTCTCTTGCCATGTTTCTTTCTGCCATCTTTCATTTCTTTTTTCATCACTGGAGGGATAGTTAGTGGCTGCTTCCGCGTTTCTTGTCTTTGAAGTAGTCATTTTAAAACAAGATAAGGCGGAGCCCAAGTAGTCATTGGTAGACAAATATTTTAACTATCTGAATCACTAATTTAGTGGTGTTTGAAGTTTGCAAGACTTTAACTTTTGTCTTTAAAGAGTACTCATGCAAGCCTTTTTCAAAGATATATTAAGGTTCCGTTGGCGCATATATAAAAAGGATAGGATTTGTAATAATGGCATAAATATCATTTTGAAATTTTATGATAAATCTTTGATCCCTGTTATCCTTTGTGTTTTGATTCTTGTATTTTAATATCCTAGTAGCACCCAAATCTTTGATTTATAGAGCATTGAGAGTTATGATGCGTTTCTTAATTCTTATATAAATTTAGCTGCTTTGGTACAGTATGTTTCTTTTAACTTTTCTCTTCTTCATTAAATTTCCTTTACTCATGTGATTGAATCGTTCTTCATCTGGCTTTTGGTGGAAGTGTTCACCAGATCATGGTTGTTTCAATTTTTTTTTTTTTACAATCTTATAAGCCCTGGCAGTTTCTGTTTTTCAGGGATTGAAATTGATGATAAGGAACTTGCTCGTTTTGTTGAGCATGTTGATAAGGATAATAATGGAATCATAACTTTTGAAGAATGGAGAGATTTCCTTCTACTCTACCCTCATGAAGTTACTATTGAGAATATTTATCTTCATTGGGAAAGGGTATGCCTTGTTGATATTGGTGAACAGGCTGTTATTCCAGAAGGCATTAGCAAACAAGATCAGAGAACCAAATATCTCATCGCAGGAGGAATTGCAGGAGCTGCCTCTCGTACTGCAACTGCTCCTCTTGATCGCTTGAAGGTGGTTTTGCAAGTCCAAACGACGAATGCTCACATTATGGCAACTATAAGAAAGATATGGAAGGAAGATGGTTTGCTGGGCTTTTACCGAGGTAATGGATTAAATATTCTGAAGGTTGCACCTGAAAGTGCCATCAGATTTTATACATATGAAATGATGAAGAATGTGGTTGGAGATGTTATGGGGGAACACAAGGATAATATAGGTCCGTCTGGGAGACTTTTGGCTGGTGGTATGGCAGGGGCAGTGGCACAAACTGCTATCTATCCCTTTGATCTTGTGAAAACTCGGTTACAGACTTGTGCTAATGAAGGTGGAAAAGCTCCCAAGTTGGGGACACTAACCAGGGATATATGGGTTCATGAGGGTACCCGGGCATTCTATAAAGGTCTTGTGCCTTCTCTTCTTGGGATTATCCCTTATTCTGGCATTGACCTTGCGGCCTATGAGACCTTGAAAGATTTGTCAAAGACTTATATTCTTCATGACAGCGGTACAATCATTTCTCTGTCTGTTTGAATTTTGAAGTTTTCTTTTGTTTCTTCTTTTTTGGTTGTTCTTTCAGCTTTGTATCTTGTCAATTTTATGTATGCTATAATTTTAGAATTGCTTGCTGAAAACCGTATATTTTTTGTAGAACCTGGTCCTCTTGTGCAACTGGGTTGTGGGACAATCTCAGGAGCTCTTGGAGCAACATGTGCGTATCCATTGCAAGTTATTAGAACCAGGTATGATGATAGAAATGAACAATATTTGCTTTGGCAATTGAAAGTTTTTTGCTACTGAAGGTTATTGAACTTTTTCTATCCAAATTGGACTTAATACATCTTTATTGATTCATTTGTGAGCTTAATGATGTTCTTGCTTTCCAGACTGCAAGCTCAGCATTCTAATAATCATGCTGCTTATAACGGAATGTCTGACGTGTTTTGGAGAACCCTTCAGAATGAAGGCTATGGAGGTTTCTACAGGGGAATCTTTCCAAATCTTCTCAAGGTTGTGCCTTCTGCAAGCATTACATACTTGGTTTATGAAGCTCTGAAAAAGAGTCTAGATCTTGGCTAAGACAGCACTGTGGTATTTTCATATCACACTGAGCTGATTCCAAAGTTGGACTCGGTGTTGCAGATTATGAAGAAAATAAATATAAGTTAGGAAATGATTAAGTGATTTGGTCGTTTGAGTGATATGACGGATTATAGTTCCCCTTATTTCTATGGGGCACATGATTTTTGTAGTCAAGAAATTCTCCCCCAGGCCTACTAAAACTAAATGTTGAGAAATTTTTTTTATATGAGATCGTGATATCTGGTCACAAGGTGATAGGTAGTAAGATCCTATTTTCCGCTTATTTCTCATATGTTTACAGTTTCTCCAAAGTTAATACAAAGATGCATAACCTTTTTCTTGTTCCTCTCGTATTGATGTGTAAATGCTTAAAGTTGAATTAGAACATTGGGCTGATTTGTAAATGTAATATTGCATATTGGTGGAAAATTATTTGTTTCTCAGTTGCTGTAGTAGGAATCTAAGGACTTGTTAGAGTTGAAATCACAACAGATGATGAATAATACTTTGATTTGGCTGAATTTTTTTTTTTTTTTGCGTTCATGCCTAATCTGATGCATTAAGTTTCCTTTATTATTTTTTGCATGTTCCCGACTTTCCTGGATGCCTGGACTTAGGATTCACACTAATCATCATAGCTGAACGATATGCTGCCTGTGGTTATACGTTGATCCATAGCCTTATGGATATTAGATAGTCTTCGGTGGTAAAATCTTATTTGTAATGCACGTGAGCAGTTATTTAAATATTCTGGATGAACATGGTGCTTCCATAGAAACCTTATCTAAGATCTGTTGACTCTGCTTCCCTGGAGAATGAGTACATTAAACAATCTAGTTTATGGTTAAGGATGGTGGGTGTATGTGTGAACACATGCATGTATGCATGTCATATTTTGACTCCCACTGTTACAACTGGAACACTTTTCTACAACCAATTCTTTGTGAAATTATTAAGTGGGGCGCTCAGCTCATGCACAAAATTTTCAAATACTACACAGTATATATGCAAGAAAATAGGAATGAGTTGATTATTACCTTAAAACAAGCAGATGCAATCCTACTGCCCGGTTTATTATATTGAATCTTGGCACTGGCATTGAGAAGGTGGAAGGTCCTCAAAGCACTCAACCATCAATTATACACATATCAACAAGTAAAGAGGATCAATCATAGTTCAATTTCTTGCAACTGGAAAGAAGGTGGCACAAACAAAAAGAAAATAAAATTCATGACAGGAAAACGTTGCAGACGATTGCAACAAGCAGCCGTTTCTACAAGCACTTGAATGGCTGAACTTTTAACAGTAGATTTTTTAAGGGTGTTTGTACCTGCTAGTACAGAGATAAAGATGTAACAAACCCGGAAGAAAGATGTAACAAACCCGGAAGAAAGGCGTTGCCTTCCCTTTGCCTTTAGATGACTTGCCTTTTTGTTCCCTTACTTCCCACGAAAGGAAGAAGAGAAGGAAAAGATCAATACTACTATCCAGCATGTATGACATCCTTGTCACCATTGCTGCCTTCGCGGTCATCTTTCTTCTTTCTCTTTTTCTTCCACATCGTGTACTGTTGTTTCACAAAAGTTGGAGTTCAGATCATAGAAGGAACCTGCAGGAACATTAGCTGCATTGCTTGCTGTTTTTCTCCTCAACCATGCTTTGTATATATTGACCTTTCGGACAGGAGACTACAGTGGCTAACAAACTGCTTCTTTCACTTTAGAAAAAGAAAAGACAGGGAGCACAGATAAGCAGAAATGTGTCACATTTAGAAATGGTCCCTCTTTGGCATTATTCTCTCATTGGATCATGCTTGCTTTTACTAGCTACCGAAGAATATTAGTATTCCTCTCTGCTTTACGTAAATTGCAATACTCTAGCCAGTGAGAGAGCTTGGTTATTCCATGTGGAAATTGTAAAGATAAAGAAGGATGAATTATCATGTAATCAAGAGAAGGTTGAAGAAAGTTATGTAACAGGTGGAGGGTTCCTTCTCCAAAAGAAGAGAATGTTATGATAAATTAATATAGAGGTAGTTAAAGCTTTTAATGGGGAAAAAATATATTAATTCGTAAGTCTAAAGAGAGAATATGGAGTAGATTTGTTCTCTCTTTTTACGGGTACTTTGCACCGTCCACTTCTTGCATGACCCTTTGAAAATGGTAACGAGAATCTGAGTCAATTACCACTAATCTATACAAGTGGGAGACATTAAGTAGCTAAATGTGGAAAGGCTGTACACGCATTAATAATTCGAGAACAGCTCAACTGCTCAAGTCAATGATTATCCTTTTGAAAACTCTTGCTAATTATAGAAGTTATATAACTTCTTGTTTACTGTCGTTTACAGTGCAATAATTTGCATGANATTGAGAAGGTCATTCCTTTGTTCCAAACCTCAGATGGGTCCTCAGTGATACAAGAACCATCAGCTGAATTGCTGAAATCTGGAAATTAAATGTAATTTGCTCTTTGTTAACCTTGGAAGATGGTGATAACTAATAATATTTTCCATTGATAGCTTTATACACATTTTGCTTAATTATATTTCTTCTCTGATCCATATAACTAATAATATGCTCTAATTATAATATTTAATAGTATACATGTAAAGTATGACCTTCAAGTAACGTTTTGCTATTGGGAGTCATAGTCATATATATTGTCAATTTGTTATGTTGACAAACACGTATGTGTTCCTCACTTGCGTTTTTGTCATTTATAGAACATTGATAGAAGATTTGTAAAAATAACCAAACTTAAAGGCGATGACTTGAAAAATAATAAAAATAATAAAAATTTTAATTATCTAAACAAACCTCGTAGGCTCCTAGATCTTGGTTCGTTAGTCTTTTAACTTATAACAAGTTAATGGTCTATTTTTTTTACTAGTCCGTAGATCCGTATCAAACTTAATGAATTAATATCTACTATTTTACGTGCTTAAGAAGTTAATTAGATAATTAAAATTTTTAATTTAACTTCTTAAATTTGGTTATTCTNTCACAGTGACTTGAATATTGACCTATATTTTATGTAAAAAAATATTGTTGAACGATGAAGCGCAGACGTGCCATAGTGGTTACCTGGCATGACTAGAAATCATGTGGGCTCTGCATGATTAACAAATTTTATTTATTGATTGCCTAACAAAAGNATGTTACTTTATGAATAACAGGGGTGAGTTTGTTACTTAGACCAAACCTTGGGGGTGTCTATGTATTTACCCCAAAAAATAGTTGAAAGATGAAGCGCAGACGTGCCAGAGTGGTTACCTGGCATGACTAGAAATCATGTGGGCTCTGCATGATTAACAAATTTTATTTATTGATTGCCTAACAAAAGTTTTAGCTTTCATGCTTAAGTGTACTTTGTAAACAAAATGATAGTAGTATGACAAAGAAGAAAATATGAACTAAATGCTACTCACTAGTCATCTAATCACATGCAAGGCCATCAACGATCTCCTTTGGCAATGTAAAATCATCAGACAAGTACACCAAGTCCATGCCCATTGCATCACCACAGGACTTCTCCTTTTCAATCCTTCTTATATTCTAACAAAAATCCTCTACACCATCACCACCACTAACACAAAAAACTCTTCCTTTACTACCAATCCATTAGGCTATGCAGCATCAATCTTCAATAATATTCCAAACCCATCTACATTCTGCTACAATACCATCATTAGAGCTCACACTCTCTTCTCTTCGCCTTTCAATGCTCTCCTTTTATTCTCGCAAATGCGCGCCGTTTCAGTCCCTCCTGATTTTCACTCCTTCCCTTTTGTCCTCAAAGCTTGTTCTCAGCTAGGGTCGCTTTCGTGGGCCCAAACGATTCACTCTCAAGCATTCAAATTCGGTTTTGTCGCCGATTTGTTTGTTTTAAATTCTCTCATCCATGCGTACTCGGTTTTTTATCGTTCAAAAGATGCGCATAAGATGTTCGATGAAAGTTCTCACAGAGACGTTGTTTCGTATAATACGTTGATTGACGGTTACGTGAAAGCGGGAGATATTGCAAAAGCACGAGAATTGTTTAATAGTATGCTATTTCGAGATTCCGTGTCGTGGGGTACCCTAATAGCAGGGTATGCTCAGAGTGATCACTGCAATGAGGCTATTCAACTCTTTAACGAAATGATGGAGTTAGATCTTCGGCCTGATAACATCGCATTGGTTTCTGCTCTTTCTGCTTGTGCCCAATTGGGAGCACTACAACAAGGCAAGAGAATTCATGATCACATAAAAAGGAATGGTATTCAAGTGGACTCATTTTTGTCAACTGGGTTGGTTGATTTTTATGCAAAATGTGGCTACATTGAGACTGCTAAAAAAATCTTTGAATCAAGCCGAGACAGGAATTTGTTTACGTGGAATGCAATACTTATTGGGCTTGCAATGCATGGACTGGGGAAGTTGTCATTAGTTTACTTCTCAAGAATGATAGAGGCCGGAGTGAACCCTGATGGCGTCACTCTGTTGGGAGTTTTGGTGGGGTGCAGCCATGCAGGTTTGGTTGATGAAGCAAGAAAGCTTTTCGATGAGATGGAATCCGTTTATGGGGTTTCCAGAGAGCTCAAACATTATGGTTGCATGGCTGATTTGTTCAGCCGAGCCGGTTTGATTGAAGAAGCAATGGAGATGATAAAGAAGATGCCAATGGGAGGGGATGTGTTTGTTTGGAGTGGTTTGCTTGGCGGATGTAGGATTCATGGAAATGTTGAGATTGCAGAAGAAGCAGCCGAGCGTGTGATGAAGTTAAAGCCTGAGGATGGTGGGGTTTATAAAATCATGGCTAACGTTTATGCCAATGCGGAGAGGTGGGATGATGTCGTTAAGATTAGGAGATCTATTGATGGTAGGAGGGTCAAGAAAAATGCTGGCTGTAGCTTGATTCACTTGAATGGAATTTTACATGAGTTTGTTGCTGGCGATTGCTTGCATCCCGAAACTGAAGAGATTTATTTTGTTCTGAATGGAATTGGAAAAAATCAATATGAATCATACTAATAATTTAATCTGAATTTACTTTAGTTATAATTTTACAAGTAGTTCATATTGCTTTTTTTCTTGTCAATGAAAAGAATATATATGCTCATGCCCAAAGAATGGCCTAACCACTGTTAGGCATAGCTCTGGAGTTTGGTCGTCCCTATTTGCCTACCTACATAACATAAAGCTTGATGAATGAACACAATTACACTCAATAAATCAGCTTCAACTCCTATAAAATTGCTAAATATGCATAAAAGCTTATGGCAGAGGTTTCCTTCAACAAATAAGCTACTCTTGTAAGCATTTTATAGGCATTTAAATGATGACTAGGTGAACATAAACAATTCTGGGCGCCGCAGAGAAACAGATAGGCCCTTCCTTTTTTTTGTAAGTTAAAGCCTCTCCTTTTGGGCAAATATAAAAGAAAAGAAAAATTGTTACTGTAGGGACATGACGTGCCGCTTCAAGAGGGTTCTAATTCTTGCTGTATACTTTGAACATTTGACAAGTGTCACTTAGATTATAAACTCTGCTACGTGGCTCCAGAAAGATCTCGTACATGTCAATTTCACTCCTTATATACTTCACCAATCCTGAAATAGCACTCCAAAAGCAAGTGAAGCAAATTCAAAGCAAGCTAAGAACATCTTCATTTCTCGTAGTTTCCCTGTATTCATCGATACTTCATCAGTTTCACCACTGTCCTGTACACTTGCAGTCATGGCTTTCAGATCAATGGTAAGAAATCAAATGCTTCACGTCTTCACGCAGAAAAATAAAACATATTTTTTACTAAAAAGAAAATCATGTTTGTTACTTTGAAAAATATCTAAATTGTGTTCATTCTTGAATATGTTCCAGAGCTATTTGAGATCGCTGATGGGTCGTTTGAGAGGAAGCGCAACGTACGCCACCTCAACAACACCAAAAATGAAGGCATACGCCCCCACAGCTGGCCATTTTCAGGATCATCAAAGCAGCAGCAAAACAAAAGCTATAAGGGGTGATTTCGTGCCAGTGTATGTTGCAATTGGCATGATAGTCTTGTCCGTGTCTCTGGGGCTGCACACGGCCAAGCAGCAGGTGTTGTACTCACCAACAGTGCGCCTGAAGAAGAAGCTGCGAGAGACGCTGCCAGAAGTTGAGTACCCAGATAAGGTGGTGGATGAGGCTGATAAGTTCTTGACTAAGTCACTTTTCAGGAAGGTGGCACACGTTCAAGAGTTTGATTATGGTGATCATGCTATACCTGATCCCATTCGTAAAGATGCTTTTGCTCATAAACCACATGCTGAGACTCTCAAAGATGTTGGTGTTGATCCCAAACTACACTGATAAGTAATGGGTTCTGCTTTCTGTTGGTTGGTTTCTGGTTTTCTCTTTGTTGTTCTTTTGGGAAGTCTCTGGAACTTCTGCAGTGGATATACCTTTGTAAATATCTAATAATGAAGTTGTATAGAGATGATGTTACTTGTCTGAGTTATAATGTTTGATATTGGATCCATCTCACATCGTTTCAGCCTAATTGTCGATTATTTTTTGAATATATAAGGTGGGACAAGCTCTATTAACAAAATAAAGTAAATGTGTTCTGGTCTTTCTAGATACTAATGAAGAGTCCAAAACCAAATGATAAATGTGTATTGCTCTGTTTAGGGGTTGGAAAATCAAATGATGGTGTGCGCATCGGGGAAATCGATCCCCGGTCCGTACCGTGGAAGGGTATGATACCAGTAAACCAGATGAGCTTGCGTTGTGTGATTGCACTAATAAACAGTCATACCAACAAATTTTAAGGTAACCCAAAATGGATAGGATACCTTACTCTAGAGCTAGGCTAAGAAGTTTAGCAACTTCCTTGTTTGTGATAAATTGTAAGAAACGATTGAATATAGAATTTTGATTATATTATTGGTTGGTATTTAATTGTGGTTTAAGAAATAATATTTAAAGATTTCTTTATAGAATAATAAAATTGTTATTGGACGTGTAATACAATATCATAATGTTGAAATAGGATGGGGGGTGAGATCAAGATTTGAAATCAGACAAGCTTGACATTATATGACAGTTCGGCCCAAAGAAAAAGCATCTTCTGGTCCAAGGAGACTTGCAAAGCCTTTTGAGGGTTCTCGAGTAAACCATATTTCACTAATTTTGTTGGTTGCTAGGCTCCGTCTCTTATATTTCAACGGATAAAATCTCTTGGAAATTAACTGCAGAGCCTCTCCTGTACACTCTCGCTGACTGTGGACAAGTTTGAGAAAAAAATTATTAGAATTATAGAGTAGATATTTGTATAGGAGTAGATGTTTATTTAGTTTGGCATGAATTGTCAATTGAGAATAAAGGAATGTGAATATATGTTGACTTAACGCCCAATATCGGGGGTCAGACTTGAGTGGGTTTAATTGGGTTTGAGAATCAAATCAAATCCCTGCCTGCTTGCTCTCCAAATTATCCCATGTCTCCTTTTGCACACTATGC
>JANKKB010002418.1:11459-34780 GCA_026225775.1 Bursera palmeri
TTTTTTTTTTGTCTGTTGATGATTTTTCTTCAAGAGAATTATTGCATTACCGTAATTTTTTTAAACATTTGAGATTGATAATAACTTCAGTACGAGGCATTTCCTTCCTTTATTAATTGTTAATGTCGAACTCTATGTTACTAATATGTATCGTGCATGTTAAAAAAAATTTCAGTAATTCTAATACTGTATTGTGAATTCTCTTTCTAACACTAATGTGAGCAGAGAAAAAAAAAGTTCAGTAAATTCCCATCAACTAAGCAGAAAGCACTAACCTAACCCTCCTTAGCTCCGTTTAGTTCTCTGGAAATATCGATGACGTCTATGTAATTAGTAGATGATGAGCTATGAAAACGAATAACCTTCTATGTATCTTCACGTATACTTCGAGAAGTTGAGCGAGTAAATATTCCAAAGCATATTAGATTTGATAATGAAAGAAACTTGTAGCTTTTATTACTTTATTTTCCAGAACTGATTCACCATATCAATGATGTTCCAAACTGCTGTTTAATAGCATGCCTTATTGCTAATCCATCTATAGAAGATTACATTAATCTTAAGGGTCGATTTATATTCATCATCAAGTATTGTAATTTCTTAACATAATATTAGAATTGTGTAATCAAAAGTCAACAAACGATTGTTTTTTGTCTGTTTGTCCATGTGTATGTTTTCACGTGAGGGAGAGGACCAATGTGCAATTTCAGGCTAAAAGTATAATCGATAGCCATCAGAAATTGACTTGATATAAAAATCAATGTCTCAGGGCGGCAAGGGGGATTCCAAGTTTCCAACTGTACAAAGATATAGGTTGGTCAGGGTTTAGTGGCTTCCTTTTTTTGGTTTCCGGGAGATTTGCACAAAGATGTGAATTTTATAATAAAATTAGTTTCGGTATCGAATCGTAGTTGAATTCCCTGGAAAAGATGCACTCACTTGACTCTTGTAGCTGGTAAAGAGTCAATTGGAGATAATTGTTTATTCTCCGAAGAGTCAGGGTAGTAGTAATTTCCGCATGTGTTGCTATGCTCGCCAATAGATTTAGAAAACCAACGCAATCCTGTGGTGGATGTTAAGCAGGAAGCTGCTGCAGCACTATCGAGTAGGCTAGCCTTTTGCTATTTTCGAGCTATAATTATTCTTGAGCCATTGAGAAAATGGGGTAATATAAAAATAATGGCATACTGTCCAGTAAGATTTCCACGGCAAATAGTGGATATTTTCACCATTATATAATCCCTTTTGCTTATTGGTGTAGTCGTGGAAGTGAACTCAACAAGTTCTTGTTAAGCTAATTGGAGAAGACGCCACTCCCTCAAAGGCTTCCAATATGGCGATATGCCATGATACAATTTGTTTCAGTCTGCTAATATTGGAAGCCTGAGAGGGAGCTTGGGGACTTCTCTTATTTGATCATCAGCGGCATTCTTTTGATTAAAATGTCCGCTGATTCATCTATGCATATAGTACATGTTTTCTGCCTCAGGTAGGTGCGGACACAAACTTCTCTTCTTCAGTACTATAAGAGATTTGGAGACCTCTTAGGGATCTGTATTGACGATTTTTTTTTTCTTCTTTCAATCTCAGTACATATATTTTTATCTAGCTCTAAATGGCACAAATTTATGTGAAATAACTGAGAAAAACTTCGGTGCAACCGTTGCATGTGGTTAATCATGGATTGGTATATGTTGTGCGACTGCACCTAAGTTTTTTTGAAGTAGTTAGTTTCTAAAAACAAAATTAATTTTCTCTTGCCATATATTTACAAGTTAAAAAACAACATTCCTCACAAATTATAAGGTCCAACTAAGCGTCTAGAAGCTAGCAACTTAGCTGTGCGGCCTGTTGTAGTGTTTGGCCAGTGTATACTCCTAGCCTCATTGTGAGATATAAAATATGCAGCTTAGACTAAGATGTCTATGGGGATTGGGGGAAGAAAAACAGGAGTAGAGTT
The DNA here is from genome assembly GCA_026225775.1 of Bursera palmeri. NCBI lineage: Eukaryota > Viridiplantae > Streptophyta > Magnoliopsida > Sapindales > Burseraceae > Bursera > Bursera palmeri. The sequence goes on from JANKKB010002418.1 coordinate 13,420, forward strand.
TCCAGCCTTGTCTATGGAAAAGTCGCGTATTGTTTTTAACTTTAAGTCGGCAGCTGGTCCTGCCCCACTTCTGGGTTAGTATTAGATGGCGAAATGTTTACTACACTGAATGATATCTCTATTAATAATGTATATTCTATCTCTATTCGTACATGCCTGCTGCAGGTATATCTTGCACGTATCTGAAGCAGTGAAGCACCATGGAAGGTATCAAAATTAAGATAATTTGAACCCACTTAGTTCATAAGGGCGTGACAGAAATAATAACCATCTCTTCACCATGTTAAGTGCAAGATATATTATCAAAACCTCTCCAAGTTCCCATCTAGATGGGCTGAGAATGTCTACTTGTTATTCAATCAGCTAGCATGTTTGCTGAGCAAAAGCCTATAACAGGCGCTACGGCTTGCTAGCTTTCAGCCTTGTATTTATTCTTGAAGTTGAAGTCCAGTACTTTGAAAAAGCAGACAAAGTACAGAGTTGATATGGTCGATCCTTTTAAGTAGTAGTAGTGCGGCACAAGCCTAGACCTGTAGATCTAGTCCGGACAAAGTAGGAATCCTTGTGGAAAAATAACCGAAGGGACGGGTTTGTCAAGACATATTGTTGTCCCAATTTGCCTAGCAAAAAACATGAAGAGTTCATGTTAACTTTATTAAACAACCCTCATACTAATTAAAGAAGGCGTAGCCAACAATGATGTCCTCGTCAAGTAAATCAACTTATGATGGGGTTGGGATGCTAATTAAGAAGTTGAATATCTTGGAACCTCTGAAGTGGTTAAGGGTCGTCATTGCATATATGTAGCACATTGTATTGTTTCGTTGTGCATTTCTTGATTTAAAAAGTCTCATATCACCAAGAAAAGAGAAACCCATTTGGTGGTTGAAGGTCACTTGCACATGTATGGGGCAGTTCGTGCGTGGCTTGATAGGTCAAATATATGTCAGCAAATTAACTCTGTGATTTCTAGATTGTGATATATCGAAGAACGGCTAAAAAGAACAAGGGCAAGCTTTGTGAAATATTGCACTGTGGTTCAAATACGGAGAGCTTGTTCCTGTTTTTTTGTTTTTGAACTTTTGGAAGAAGACAAACTTGACCATTAGCTCTTGACCAATTAATTATAAGATAAGACGCAAGTGCAGCAGCCGAGTCATTGCTGCGTAATCTCTATAATATTCCAATTTTATAGGATGTTATGTCAGGGCACTGCATTGAATAAATTAATACACAGTCTGGACAATATAAAATTGTAAGGAGATGACTGCGAAGTTTCTTTGTAAGTCTTCTTCAATTGCTTGATAAAACCGATCCTTGAAGAAGCATGGTCTTTGTTATGCATGTTATAACCAATTAGAACGCAAGGAAAAAAAAAAAAGAAAAAAGAAAATGAAGGGCCAATATGACAAAACTTCTAGCATCAAACTTATAAATACTCCCACATGACCCTAATTTGTATTCATATCTGCCTGTGATCTGTCTCTCAATATCACTTGCTTTGCTTGATGATTAGAGAAAAAAATTTAGCTGTTCTGTAGGGAGCTTGGAAAGCCGATGGTTTCTGAACTCTCTCCCTCAACAGCTCCTCTGGCTTGCTATAACATTCATTCTTCCAAACCAGAAGGCGATGTTGAGTGGCGGGCGTTCAGAAACTGTCGGCTCTTCCTTCTGAAGTTCATTACTGCCTATTAGCTAGCAAGGGTAAGTTGCACAGCATCAACTATGCCAGAAGCTATGGTGGCACCAGCGGGCAGGTAAGTTGGTGTGGTTCAGCTCCAAATTTGCCTGCTTAGTCGCTTTATCATATCTGTATGATCGTTATGCATATATGTTTCTTATAATGTTGCAAGGAACACATTTGGTGGATACACGAAAGCATTCACTCTCATAGAGAAGCCATCTTAATTATATATGTTGCTTTTGAGCTTTTGATTTAGGAAATTTGATCTTTATAATCTCAGACATAAATAGTCAATGTTGTTTAACATTTGCAGTTTTGGAGGAACAAAGTGTCAGGCTGACCCAATTGCCCTAGATTAAGGTCTGAACATGCTACCTTGTGGCTGTTTTTTTTATAGAAGTCATCAAGATACTAAAATATATAGCTTGGATCATTATTACCATCTTTGACATTAATAGCAGAAACTGTCAGCTTGGTTGAAACTAGATGACACTTTAAGCTAAATTCTGTATAGAAATTAAGCACAAATAGGGGGCAAATAGGAGGAATTGGAACATAATTTAAACCCATCAATAAGAAAACTCAGAACCTAGTGCTTACACCAAGAAATCCACCAGGTAGCAAAGCGAACAAGAAAAAAAACTTATAAATTGTGAACCTATCTAACTTTTCTCAAATGACCCCAATAAACAATTAGAACTAATTCATGAACAGTTCAATACATATAAACTTACTAGAGACGATGCACGGACTATAAAGAAGCATTTATTAACGCACTAGCTGATTAATGTTTGAAGATTAGTTCAGAGCATGTATGGCACTAAGTTTGATTTATTACCTTTTCTTGAATATCAACTACTCTATTCAGCATAAGAGGCGCTGCACTAATAATACTTTCAACATCACAAATGATATACCAAGAATACAAAGGTAGGTATGAATACAATTTGAAGTCCATGTGAAGGCTTCGAACGTACCCCATATTGACACGGTTCTCTTATAAGAAAGGCACATCAAATGAAACTGTTCATAGAACTGATACATATATCACATCATGTTTCATATTTGATTAATAGTAATTCCTTCTTCTTCTTCGTTTACTCTTCTTGCGCACCCTAATGTATAGCTTATATAAAAGTCAGTAAACTTCATTTTTATTTTTAATTTGTCCACTAATAGTAGCTATATACGCATTCTAACTACTTAATTTAGCCGTCAATGGTCGATAAATACATCACAATTCACATCTATTACCTGGTTTGGTGATATGGGGTGCAACAGTATGACACGAGCTAAAATGTTATTGCAAGCCAATTTTCTTCTTCTATATACAGTTGCAGTGAAACTTTGGTTTTCGACTCTTACTCTCCATAAGTTGGTTAATTAGGTTCTTCTTCGAATTTCTTTAACTAGTTAGAGATCAGAAACTATGTCATGATCATTAATAGGAGTTAAAGGCTGTATGTAAATTCGAATTCATGTACTTAAGACATCTACCAGGTTCAAGTCTCAAAGGCATCATCATGTTATTAATTATCAAATGTTGCAGCTGTTTCCAACTCATTTTGCCTGAAATTGTGAAATATAATCAATCTATATGTTTTCGAGTCTTCATGTAACAGCGAGGGATATAGCAGTTGCCCATCATATGGCCCAAACAGTACTACTTGCTTCAGTAATGTTAGGAACTTGTTTCATGTTCTTCTCATCTTTCCCAAAATCATTACAATATTTGTTTCTCACTTTTCACAAACTTGATCATTGTTTCTTTAGATGCCAGCCCACCAATTTGCTGCTGGCTAGCCTTTTTCATTTTCAATTTGTGATCTCCAATAAGGAAACACTTGGCTCCTTCAAGCTTGATGCATGCCCGAGAGTCCTGACCATAATATAATTAATCTCCTTATGTCCATTATTTTGATGAGTGATGATCTGAACCCAGATGCAAATCCTCATACGTTTCTGCAGAGGTCGCTAGCGTTTAAATTTTATCGGAAATGTTGCAGTAATTAGTTCTCCTTAAATCATCCATGACGATTTTTCAAAGGATAAGTATATATACAAACAAACTTCTCTATATTTATATATTAAACCAAGATGAAAGTTATGCATCATTTATTTTATTTTTAGTTATTTATATATTAGAAACCATATACAAAATTGTATCTATCCATTAAAAACCAAAGTATATAATATATATAATCATATTCTACTTGATTTAGATGAATTGATAACATGAACTACAATACATGCATATAGGTATTCGACCAATCATAGAATCCGTATACAATATATAAGCTAATGTGAAATTTCATAATTAATGGGATATTTTGGTAACCATGTAGAATCTAATCTCAAGAAGTAGATATGAATAATCTATGGATCCTTAGATACGCACGAGGAACAGTTAAAAAATGTTACAATCTCAATATCGAATTAAATAGATACATGTCCAACTCTAACTCTAGGTATAAAAGGTAAATGTTACATTTGCTATTTTACGGCTCTTCTCATACAAGTTCTCATGTATTCTTACACTTTAATAGGTGTGAACTCAACATTAGTTATTCTTTTCTTATTCTTCTTCCTTTTAAGAAACTCTTAGTCACCATGCATCCTATTCCATTAAAACCACTTCATATACCAACTCTTAGCCGGTTTGTGTCTTAGAGCTCAATCAACTACCTCTGACTTAACTTTTCAAAGTGTAAATGTTGATTACTCATCGTCTTTGCTATTTAACCAGTGTTACTTTGCAATGTGTGAAACGAAACCTCAAAGAGAAGTTCCAAGGAAGAGTTGTTGGAACCATTGTACTCAGCCATTGTACTAGGGAGACACCATTTTTGTCCAACAACAAGATGATATGCAACCATTGTACTCAGCCCTTTCTCAATTGCAATCAATACAAGCATCCTTAAATCTAATTTATAAATCAAATGCAGTAAATGAACTTAATCAATCTATGCACTGCACTAGAGAAATGCATAGTAGTCATTGAGCCCTATATATATAAGAGTTATCTAGTGCTATCTATGGTATTAAATTGACTCATTATTTACGTAGATTTTGAACCTCAACAGATAATGTAGATTGAGTCATGGAATATCACACCTTACGTTGATAAACCCGTAGTAGTCGATTTTTAACATATAATCTAAATTTTATTGATATTATGCAATTAAAGCTTATACAAAATAATAGTATACACGCAGATTCTTTTATTAAATTTATGTGATATAAATAAAATTGATTAGTAAAAAATTAACCTACATTAAAATTAACCTTAAAATTTATGTAAAAATTTCTCATAGTTTATACTATAATTAATTAAAATTATAAATATACAGTTAATTCAATAAGTGTGGTTAATTTTGGTCCATTTGGAAACGGGCCTAAAATGGGCTAATGGCCCTTGAACTAAGTAGAACGGGTCTTCCACGAAAAGCAATTGACTACCAAGTACTTGGTCTCCTAGGTCGCAAAAACGCTAATAAATAAACCGGAGAAGGTGGAACTCATGACGTGTCAAACAACTATAGGTGGGATTCACGTGTCGCGCGTTCTGATTGGAGGAGACATGTCGAATATGTGTCACTAAGGTCTATAAAAAATGAAACTCTTTCGTGACACGAACACTTTAGTTTTGATTTAAGATTTGGATTCAGATCAGTCGACAAAGATGGAAGTCTCTCTGCGCTTCACTCTTCTGCTGATCGTGGCTTTTGCTTCGGTTCATCTGATCTCTGCCTCTGACGATGCTACGGTAACTACAATTAACTATCTGTACTGTAGTGTCCTTATTTTTGGTTGTGTGTTTTTCATTTATGATTACACGGCTCTGATGATGCCACTCTCCAGATCTTGTACGAGTCGTTTGATGAGTCATTCGATGGGCGCTGGATCGTTTCTGAGAAGGATGAGTACAAAGGTGAGTTGTTTTTACTTTGGGATCTGTAATGTAAAGTTGCTTGCTCTGTTAATTGTTAGTTTACTCTTTCTCGTAAATTTTAATTTTTGCTGCTGGGTGTTTTAATTTTTTTGTTTAGATTTGAAAGTTTGGTTATTTAAAGTGTTTTTTATGGATTTTCAACAGTAATGGGTTGTATTTCAACTGGACAGTGTGTGTATTTTAGTGGTTTTGGTCGTGATTACTTTTATCGAATAAGATGAGTGCTTTCAGGCCCATTGAATCGAGGTTTTTTATGGGTTTTGATGAATAACGAGTGAGATTTTAGTGGTGTAGAGCTTCGGGTCTTTGTTATGGTAGAAAATTAAACATCCGGAAGCACATGGAGGCTATATTATAGCCTGCAACACTTGATGGCGTGTTGGATGTGAGTGGATTTGTTTGGTTGTCTGGCCAGTGGGGTCATGGAAAAATGACAAACATGGAGGCTTCTTGGATTGAAAAGATTATGTGTTCTAGAAAATTTTGTTGTTTATGATGTTTTTAAAAGTTAAAATTTTGAAAAGAAATATGGAATAACAGCTTATGGAGTTTCAATTAGAATTTTTTTTTGCATTTGTGTCTTTACTTTTGTTGAGATGGATGTCGGATTACCAGTATTTTGTTTTCGACCAGTCTTGAGTGTTTCATATCTAGTTGTCCTTAGATAAGCGTTTTCGTTACTGGGAAATAATTATGTAGTTTAAGTTTTCTTTGTAGTTTAGAATAAAATATCCCAATTTGGTCTACCATAAGATTTCTTCTGTGGGACTTATTGTTAACTATGTGTTTCTGTTTTGCAATGTGTACCAGGACTATTTTTGTCGCAATTCATGAACTTTATTTATTTATTTATTCACTTTATTATTGTTGAGCATGGGAATTGGGTTGTTTTACGAATTTGGATATGTATGGGTAGGTGTATGGAAACACTCAAAAAGTGAAGGACATGAGGATTATGGCCTTCTTGTTAGTGAACCTGCAAGGAAGTATGCAATTGTGAAAGAGCTTGATGATGACTTGAATCTCAAGGATGGAACTGTTGTCCTCCAGTATGAGGTTCGTCTTCAGAATGGGCTTGAATGTGGTGGTGCTTACCTGAAATATTTGCGGCCCCAGGAGGCTGGTTGGAAATCCAAGGAGTTCAACAACGAGTCTCCTTACACTATTATGTTTGGACCTGATAAATGTGGTGCCACAAACAAGGTTCACTTTATCCTGAAGCATAAGAATCCTAAGAGTGGAGAGTATGTTGAGCACCATCTCAAGTACCCACCCTCTGTACCGTCTGACAAACTGACTCATGTATACACTGCCATTTTGAAACCAGATAATGAGTTGGAAATCTTAATTGATGGAGAGGAGAAGAAGAAGGCCAATTTCCTCTCTTCTGAAGATTTTGAACCTCCTCTCATTCCTGCCAAGACAATTCCGGATCCTGATGACAAGAAGCCTGAGGATTGGGATGAGAGAGCTAAGATACCAGATCCTGATGCAGTTAAGCCCGATGACTGGGATGAGGATGCTCCCATGGAAATTGAAGATGAGGATGCTGTGAAACCTGAAGGATGGCTAGACGATGAGCCGGAGGAGGTTGATGATCCTGAAGCAGCAAAACCAGAAGATTGGGATGATGAGGAGGATGGCGAATGGGAGGCCCCAAAGATTGATAACCCAAAGTGTGAAACAGCCCCAGGATGTGGTGAATGGAAGAGGCCAATGAAGAAGAATCCTGCTTACAAGGGCAAATGGCATGCCCCACTTATTGACAATCCCAATTACAAGGGTATCTGGAAGCCTCAGGAGATTCCAAACCCTAAGTACTTTGAGCTTGAAAAACCTGACTTTGAGCCTATTGCTGCTATTGGTATTGAGATCTGGACCATGCAAGATGGTATTTTATTTGACAATATTTTGATAGCAAAGGATGAGAAGGTTGCAGAGTCCTACAGAGTGACCACATGGAAGCCAAAATATGACGTTGAGAAAGAGAAACTGAAGGCTGAGGAAGCAGCAGTTGGTTCAGATGGTCTTGCAGGCTTACAGGTAATGGATTAGGCTGCCTTTTTTTTTTTTTTTTTTTGTTGGATAGTAGATTAGGCATCCATTGCTTATTGTTTATATATGATCTGTGATTTATAACCTGGTTTTTAATTTCTTTCCTGCAGAAGAAGGTATTTGATCTCTTGTACAGGATTGCAGACATTCCTTTCTTGGAGGCTTACAAACCTAAGATTCTTGTGAGTTGTCAGACCATTTTTCTTCATTTTCTTTCTACGTTGATGATTGATGGGATTTGACCTGAAATTTGACTTATCTTACAGGAAATCATTGAGAAGGGAGAGACACAACCAAATCTCACAATTGGCATCCTCGTTTCGGTTGTAGTGGTTTTCTTCTCAGTACTTTTGAAGATCATTTTTGGTGGGAAGAAGGTGAAATTTCAGGCCTTTTGATTGAACCTTATGATTTCCTGACTTAACTACTATTTGTTGAGAGACAACTTAATAAATACTTATGTCCCGCTGTGTGTGTTCACCGTGTCCAGGCGAAAGTAGAGCCAAACGTCACAACTCCTGCTGCTGAGACTTCCAGCACGCAAGAAAGCAGTGGTGAAAAGGAAGAAGAGACCACCGAGAAGGAAGAAACTGCTGCTCCTGTTCGCAAGAGGCAATCCCGTCGTGAGAATTAAATTGTGATGGAAGAGAGGGAAAAGAGGATGGCGATGGTCCATTAGATTCACTTTTGGTAGATTTTCAGCTTTTAGTTGTTTTTCTAGCTGGATTCTTGGTTTTTCGTGATATTTTTTTAGCTCTTTTGAAACACTAAAATGTACGAGGAGTGTAAATTGGATGGTCTATCCTGAGATGGTTCCTTTTCTGCTTATTATTGAAAAAAGAGTGGTGAACCCAGGATTTGATGTTATTGCAGATGGAAGGATATTCAAGTGTAGTGTCATTCGGATTTAAGTCCCCTTTTTCTTTTTCTTTATTGGGTATATTTGAAAGCTGATAAATGGTCCACATTGGCTGGAAGTAGTCTGGAAAAATCATAAATTTGAATGCAAACTTATCATACAATGGCTTATTTACATGTTGAATCCCTTCAAGTTTTCAGTTCAAGAAGTCGGGTGTATTCCGGTTAACAGTACTTATATATAGGGGAAATGACAATAATCCCTCAATTAAATTTGAAGAAAACACTTAATCCCACACTTTTACTAAACTAACACTTACCCCCAAATACCTCTAAAAAACTAACACTTATTTGGGGGGTAAGTGTTAGTTTTGAAAAAACAGTAGCAATTTTTGGGGGATAAATGTTAGTTTAGAAAAAGTGTGGGATTAAGTGTTTTTTTAAAATCTAATTGGGGGGTCAGAGAAATTCCCATCACCAGTTTACAAGTATCAATGCAGGAGGGGAGATATTGAGCATCAAAATAAGGTTCCTATAAGATAAAAGTAACCCTTTCTTTGTAAGCTCTTTAGATTCCGAATGTCGTGCTTGCTGCCAGGAGGAAAATCAGCCAAAAGGCCCAAGCATGATTTTCGATACTAGCATGCCCCGTAAGATTTCAGTTCAAGAAAAAAATGTCTTCGTTATAAGGATTCCACAGCGTATAGGTGCCACTTGGGCAACTAGATCACACTAAGCTCGCTCAGATTGAAAAGTTCAGAATAACTCAATGGGCTTGAGATGGTAAATAGTGCCAACCCCAGTACTCCACCAATAAAGCATCATACAGGGGACGGCTATTAAGTAGATGAATATTTCCTTAATCGGACTAAGAAAAATATTATATTGTCCATTGCCTGTTCAAGTGCCAAACTAAACAGACTGGGATGCTCAAGAAAAATTTCTTATGAAAGAAATCGTAGAACTAAGTTAAAGAACTTGTTTATCTTTTTACACCATACACCTTATGTGTGGTTTTTTACAAATTTGAGATAGCTTTCAAAAGAATAGAGAAATAGAGAGGTCCTATCCTGGCAATAGAGGCAGATAGATGTAATGATAGTAAAGAATAATCTGATGACCAAATAAGCCGAACTGTGTACTTAGCATCAAGGAAAAAGGCAATTTTGGTATTAGCCGGGTGTTTGTAAAATTTGTATTTTTATTTTTTATTGGTATATTTTTTTTGTAAAGATTGTGAAAAAGAACCTAAACAAAGATGTTTGAAAAATAACTTGATGTTGAAAATTTAAATGTTATGATCACGTTCGACAAATTAATGTTTGTTTTTCTTTTTTATTATAACTGATAGTAAAAAAAAATATTAGTTATCAAGCGTTAGAGATTAAAAACAAAAACATGTATCGAAATGTCGGTTTATTAATAAACGAGGTCATGAAATCTAAATTTATAATAGCCAGATTATTTTTAAACAAGCTAGAGCTTGACTTATTACTTCAGATAGACGGTAGTAGACTAGGTGAGATATCTGATCAAGGGAATCAGACCGTTGGCAATGGTAAGAAAGACTAAGGAGTTACAACTCAGAACGCTGGCATTGTATATTAGGACAAAGAGATCAAAAGACTTCCGTTCTGGTGTTTTTGCCATTGCTTATATAACAAGGGAAATCTACCACGCAGCATATGGATTAGATTTTACTACGACTTCGGGACTTGATGCACGAAAGAGTACGTGAGTAGGCGTTTCTTCTGATGCTCGAGTAGAATTAAAAATATAAGCCGAAGTGCTGCATAACCCTGTTGACTTAAATCGTTTGTATCTCAAGAATGGGCTTTGGTTCAGGGTAAACTAACCCTTCTACCCGAAAAGTGATCTTAAAGAATCTCCTCGTTACCTTAAAACAGAGCCTAGCCGCTAAGGCTACCTTTGCATGAATCACGGAAGAGGGAGGAGTGTGGCGAACCACAGCAGAGCAGAGAAGAGCAAGCATATGAGAAAAGCTATTTAGATTCTTATAAAAGCGAGGCATGTTATTGAGAGAAGGCAATACCAACACACTAAAATATAGATCCAACCGAAAAATTGTTTATAAAATCCCCAAGCGGAGACTCAACAAACTCGGTACAGTTCACCTTATTATGTCTTTGTTTCAAAAAAAAAAAATTGTAACCTCACCTACAAAGATAATTCAAAATTAAAAAAAAAAAAAAAAAAGTTAAGACAAAACTTAAGATAAGTCTCGGCTGCAAATTTACTCTGCAACATTTCCACTGTTCCGTCATGCCTATAACTTAACTCATCTTAGGCCTACAGCTCAATCAATTTTAGGCCACTAGTTGATTTTTATCTTTTAATTTACCCGAGAGAGGTCTAGATATAATCACCGTCGGCCACCTGCCTTTCTAGCTGGAGGCGCTGTCTCCTCATCGTCTGACTGCACATCTCCGTACTGCCATATCCCCATCCTTGCAGTCTTAGCTTCTTCCTGGAACTTTTCCAGATTTTCAAGGGCAGCCTGTCTATCCTTGGGCTCCCATTTCTTTCTTCTCTCTACCCTAGCAAGTCCTTCCTGAAAAATACATGGAGTGAAATTAGACAATTGAACATGAGAAATTAGAAAAATAATTAGAAACAAGAGAAAAATAAAAGTAGCAGAGTCAGGGAACTTTTAGAATCACATAAAGTAACAGCATGAATTATCTGGGTCTTAACAATCAAATGAATTAAGAAATATTTCTCATTTATAGAAGACAAATGAATCAAGGGAAATTTTTATTTGTACAATCACAAGCCAGGTAAACATCGGGCCCAGTTTCACATTCAGCATTATTTTCATTTATATGATCATTTTCCTTTCAAAAAGTGGGTGAATTTCACATTCCAAGTTTATGTTTACATCTTTGACCTCCCTGAAGTTACAGCTCTTAATGCAGAAGAAATGAGATTATATGTTTATATGTAAGCCTCCCTTCAAATCAACCAATGTAATAAACCTTTAACAAATAACAAAGGACATAAAACTAAATGCATTGGAAAACTATTTTAACATAAATACCAAGTAAAAAGAGGGCTACTGTCCAAACCTGCAGCAAAAGAGCGTTTATGCTGATCTCAGCATCCACAGCAACCAGAGTTACAATAAGAATTGTCCCTGTCCCCTGTCCTTTAACTTTTCCTCCAGAAGTATCCTTTTCTTCTACTTTTGCCCTAAATTCTTTGCCGCTGTTTAATGTGGACTCACTCAAGAACTCAGCTGCTTCATGACCATACTCATCTTCCAAACCAGGAACCTTAATGTAAGCAAGGCTGCAGAGCTGAGCAAGGCCAGGTGCCGAGGATATCGAAGGATCAAGAGGTCTTAGATGACTATATGGAACAACCTCTTGATTTCCATAATCAATGTAGAAAACTTCAAACTTGTCGTTTGAAGATTCAACACTTCCCCGAGGTGCATTGACAATCTAAACAGGTAAAATTAGACAGACATGAGAACAATGAAAACTAAAATGCTAGTTATATGCTTGAAATAAGTTAAGGAAAATAATAAAAAAGATAATGTTTTTATTAAAAAATCTAAAACATATCAACATCCCATAATGAAACAGGCTTTGAATCAGTAAATTATAATACCCACTACCCACCAGATCTCAACAATCAGAAAGTATCTTCCATCAAGAGTTACTAACAGAGAATAATATCTAAATTCTTTTGTTGACTTTGATGTAATTCAATCAAAATATTCCACCCCAAAAATTCCCATATCTTACTTGATTAATATAATATCCTATATAACTACTAAAATGAATACCCCCAAAATGGTAAATGTTGTGTTTATGTGCAAATTAAATTATCCAAGTCCAAAGCATCTCTACCACAAGTTCACTCTGCTAATGCTTTCTAACTCTTCCCTCTCTCAAACTTCCTGCACTCACTCAGCACTTACTGAGTAATTTGGTCACATAACCCAAAATCAAGGAACTAAGTTAACCAAGCACTAAGGCCAATCATGCATAAGCTCCTGCTGAGGCAATTAGTAATGGACGTAAGAGGGTGCCACTCACCAAAGCGCGATTCCAGGAATTATCTGCACTAAATTGAGCTAGGACAATGTCACCCTTCTTAGGATTGAAAGCACCAATTATAGGAGCTTCTTGGAGACTAAGTGAAGTAAGTTGTTGCTGAATTGAGGCAACTTTCTGATCCCCAACTTGCTGGACATAAAATTTACCACCACCCAGAATTTCTGTGACCACTACCTGAGAAAAAAGTTAAGTAGTACAAGTCATTCACTATTTAAGAACCCATGAAGAGAGCAATACATTAGGCAGCAGTATCTCAAGCACCTTCAGCACTTCTTTCTGTTTATTTTCAACAGCTGAACCGTTGGACACTTCCTCTCCTTCAACATAATTCTCCCAAATCTGTAACATAATTTCAATTAGAAGGAACCAAAAATAAGACTAAAAGAGGTAATACACAGACATTCTGATTCTTACTTTCAGTTTCTTAGATTTTGCAGATCTCTCAGCCTTTTCAAGAAGATGAGCATCTGGGGTTCTATCACTACCAAAAGAAGTTTGTAGCTTTGCCAGGCCAGCTTCAAGAAGTGTCACTGCCATATTGGTCCTCGACTCCCATAAGGATCCCAAGAAAGTTCCAGTTCTATCAACAGTTTCCACTTCAATCTGCAGAAAAAAATGCATAGTTAATTTAAGTATGGAAAGCAACAAACTGGAAAATTACCAGGGGTTAAAGAAGCACATTACCTCTACATCTCTCTGTAAAATTTTTCTTCTCATTAGTGCAATTGCTTCATCAGAATAAGGCTCTTCCCGACCAGGACAACGGACACCAGAGAACGAAAAGGCAATACTGCATGTTTCCTTTGGAATCAACAACTTAAAACGATGGCCACTGAGGACATATTCAACAATTGCAGGAATTCTCCTACTCCTCTGGAGGAATGGCAAGAATTCTCTAGCTTTCTTGAGTGATGCCTGTAAGATAGAACTCGATTGAATAAACAATAAAAGAATAAGCCAAATAACGAAGAAAGTAAAATATTATGTTCTGATTCTAACCGTAGTCAGGTCTGTGATGTGCATGACTGGGGGGTCCTTAGCAGAATGGACGCCTTTCTTCGCAGCAGCAGCACGGGATTCAGCAGCAAGAAGGGCATCGTAATAATTTGATCTTTCCTCAAAATCTCGATGCTTAATTACATTGCCAAACCCACGTGAAATCACAAGCTCTGCAATGTTTAATCCAGGCTGGCCGGAAGCATTAGCTGAAGGTACTGAAGATGCATCATCACGCTCACTCTTGGAAAGGAGGAAGATTGATCCAAAATCCATTGTTCTTGAATCTGAAGATGCAGCTGTTCCTGTAGCTGCATCTATCATATTGACTTTTCTGGAATACTCCATTTGAACATTCACCTGAAAAATAAAAATAAAAATAAAAATTGTTTAACAAATAATTTCTACCATCATGCACAAGATGTTTAACAAATAATTGTTCATACTTGTTGGCCAATGAGACGTGCTCTTAGAAACTCCCTTGCTTCCTTGGCATAGGGAGCTGGCTTTTCTTCTTTACGTGGGTTGCCAATTTTAGGACACCTGATACTTGAAAGATTGACTCTTCGCTCAGCCAATGGACTACCATATGGGATAGAATCATCAGCCACAATAATGCAGTCCCCACTAACAACCTCCACAACCTGGGAAACAAATACTTTTGGATTACAAGCTATGACATAAATCACAGAATATTTACAGAGAAATTACTAGAGACAGTTATTACCTTCCCCATGAAATTCTGATCATGAATTGCCTTTGAATTTGATGCTGGCGGTACATAATTTGTCCAAATCCTCAACCTGCTTTTCTTAGCTTCAAGCTCTGCAACCTTTAGCCGTCGCTTAGCATCTTCTTCCATCAGATTTGCACTCCACTCAACATATTTAGCTAAGCCCTAGTGGAAGAGGAAGAGTTAGTCAAAGTAAACAAACACATAAGACATAATACCAAGCACATTATATTTATTAAATAAATAGTTACAGAAACGTAAAGCCAACAAAACTATGTAGGCATTCACAAATGCTACATAAAAATAAAAGAAATTTTACTGAACTTTCAAGTATGCATCATCATTATACCCTCCCATAGAAACTCTCAATACAAGCCCATATAATACTAAGTATTATGTACAAAAGGGAATAACAATGACCACAACAGTACACTACATATAGAAAATAACTAAAAAGAAAGTGATAAGGCTCACAAATCTTCCTTAACTTCTAACTCCATCATAAACTAGTTTATATTAGTACAAAAAGAAACTGAACATATACACATCAGCTTTCAGTACAAGTATCAAACAAACATTTTTGCAGAGTCTACCACACATTCACATACACATTCGTGATTTAAAAGAGCCAATCAACTCTATTGAAGCTTCAAAAGTTAAGAATAAATCTGTTTTTTGATAACCTGATACATCGAAATTGTAGAATAGGCCAATTTCATCTCAAAACCTCAGACTCCTATTAGATCATTTCCAGTATTTCAACGGTAATCATATGTATCAACAGATATTGACAACATATTATTATCATCCACATGTATCACACCAGATAACTGATCATCTATGAGCAATCATGGACAAGGAACTAAAATAAATAAATAAAAATACCATGGCAACAGATATTAAAACATCACAATCCTCTGTTAAGAATTGAAGTTATAAACAAACACTATAGCATGAAAAAAATTTACGCACATACCTGCTCCACAAGCTCCAGTGCTAGGTCCTTAGCTGTTTCACCATCCGGATAATACACCGACCCAATCAAATTACTGAATTTATCAACACCTTCCAGGACAATACGAACCTATAAAACAATCCACTTGAGTTTAGAACATCTACTAAGCATGAATATGGAGAAGACAACTTAAGCAGCAATGTACTTACCTCCCTATTCAGAACACGAAGCTCTGTGAAATGTTTGGCATCCAGTGCATATGGATCATCTACTGAGGTTGCTGCTGAGGCTGCAGCTGAGGCTGCAAGTCTCTGAGCAGAATTCAGAGGACCTTGAGAACCAGGAGAAATATCTTCATTGGTCTCATCAGAGGTGGTATCTGCTTCAATAGTGAGAGTTGCTGCAGGCTTCCTACCCACTGCTGGGGACTTTAATTCAAAATAGGAGAAATTACATACAGAAATAATATTGGCCAATAAGGTATGAAGAGATAAGACCGATACCAAACAAGGTGTAAAATATCAACCTGGATTCCAGCAACAAAAACTTGGACAAACTGAAATTCCGGAAGCAGGTAGACCCGTACGGTACTGCCATCACGAACCTGCTCAACCATACATTGCATGGGTCTTCCCTTGTTTGCAGCCAACAGACCCATAGCATCGAAGTTACTAGAATCACCAATGGCTGATGGGGGTAATGTCCTGACAGAAGCCTCAGCAGCACCTGGCACCTAACACCAGTAAGACAAAGACCATTCATCCATTAGACATTCAAAAAAAATTTTAAAGCTCGGCAGTCAATTTTGGCCAAATTTTTAGTAGACCTATTACACACAATGTGAATGGTCCAATTACTGAAAATCTGGGACACCGATGAAAGCCTAATTGCAATAACACAGTTCCTTCAATTCTATGTGTCCTCATTCAACTATGGCACCTTTTATTTATATTACAAAATTATCATGGCAAAGGGGTGAGCAGCAAAAATATGCAAGTTTTGGTGACAGATTATAATTTTGATCATTTCAGTGGTGTTAAGAGTAAAAGAAAATTTTAATATTTAGGTGAAACTAGGACAAATCATACACTTTACAAATAAGAAATAGAAGAGATCTAACAGATTTATTTAAAATTGTTGAGAAAAGAAAACGAATTATGGGAAACAGACAACTTTATCCAACAAGTTTTAGGTATCTCAGCAAGTACAGAACTTGATAATCCCCAATGTCATATTATCCTCTCTAAGACATTTGAAACTTGCATCTAAAAGATAAATTTTGTATTCCAATTAATCTTCTTCCGATCAACTCACCTCAGATTCTGCTTCCAATAATGACAGATAGTAGATTTAAATGAAATATATATTCCATATCTATCTCTCTCTAAAGTTGAAACAAAAGAAATCAATTACTGACAGATTTTCTTACTTTATCGCACTTGCCAAATAAAAGCATGATTATGCATCCTAAGAATCCGAGCCATTTTTTTTTTGGGGGGTCATCACTATCCAATCACAGTCAACTGTCAGAAAATTAGTAAAACAACAGATCTTCAAAATCATTTTGTCCACATCTTCATGGTTTGTCCTCTAAAATAAACTAATTACTAAGCTTCAACTTCAACAAATTATGATACGAGAAGCCGGAAGAAAAGTCAGCAAAATCTATGAGAAATGAGAATTTCTGGACTCCTAATTTATTGCCAGTAAGCTCCAACCACTTGGCACAATCTGGATGAGCACCCCATCCAATAATTAAAGCTGGAAACTTGCTTGGTATCCACATTCGTATATACATATACCCGAAGAAGCACCTCAAAGAAATGTGCTTCTTTATCTGCTGTGGCATTTATTATTAAGCCCAAAATGATATAGTGAATGTTGTTTTACAAAGTCAAGTTTTTTCAACACATTAATTTCTTTAAAATATCCTCCATCTTTGGCAACATAGAAAATGGAGGTTTTAAATTCAGACATCTTCATTTTTTTGCAAAATAAGATTAATTAGCACCAGAGATCAGATTTTTATTCCAAGGAAGAAATGTGCAATTTATATTCATCACAATACAAAGTAAGGAAAAAAGATAACCTTGCTCCAGCGACCAAGACCTTGTTGCTTTGCTTGCTCTTCAAGGCGTAGTAATTCAGCAAGGAAAGGACTGGCTTCACCTTTCTGCGAGCCCTGCTCCTTGACCTACATAAATCAGACTCTATTAATAAATACACAATGCAAATATGGAAGACAAAACTTTAAATTATCATGAGACAAAAAATATAACCTTAGCCCAGCCTTCAGCAACAACCAGCATTGCAACATTTTGATCACCAAGGATAACAGTGCCAAATTCTTTTTGTATACTGCTTACAACATAATCCACTCTAAAAGTGACCTCCTGTGTATACAAACATAGATTTAGATGAAAAATACTTACTCCGAAGAAATTAATGTAACCAACCAAAAATAAACAACGCAGAAAAAGATGATAACCTTTCCTATGCAGAGCTTCCTCAAAAACTCTCTGCTGTCCCATGCAAATGGCTCATCTTGACCTCCTCTACGTGCCTATAAATAAGAGATAGAAATCATGACCAAAAAAAAAAAAAAAAGGTCCTGTTAGTAGTCCTTCGAAAATTTATAAGATGAAAGTTGTTAGTAATCAAAACAAAAACTGAATAAATACTAAAAGTTGGAATCCAACCAAAGTTATTACTTCAGCGAGTATCCATCTATAATAACTGACGAATAAGAGGTGACAAACAATACGGAAAAAAAAAATCTGAAAAAATCTTAATGATTGAGACCCTGAGCTGATACATTTCCCTCAATGACCCATAAAATTAATCTTAAGAAATCCTTGGCTAATAAAATACAGCTGATTCCTTCATCAACATAACGATAACCGTGAAGTAAAGTTAAGCTGCATTACCAGTCGAGGAGCAATAATGGACGATAGAGTTAGGACTTTTTCACGTGGAGCTCCAGGCTTGGGGGCAGACAACGGTGCAAACACCAAGGTGTCCCCTGATGGAACCGATTTCACTCTCGCTCGGTACCATGCTCCCCCTGTCGTTTGCGCTGCCATCTCCCAGCTAAGATCTACAACCACAACACAGAATTTTCAAAAATTGAACACGAATTTAATAGCTTAATAATAATTATTACTATAACTTCTTTGCATACTTTGTTTACAGAACTTGAGCTTTAAAAAGAGTTATATACAAAACAGAATTTAAAAAGGAAAAAAAATTCAAATCGCATTCAAATTCTAAACCGTGCAAACGAGACAGATATCAGATCCGCAGCATCGAACTCATCGAAATTCCATAAAACGATTAGAATTATCATTAAAACTAGCAAATCACGACATGCAGAAATAGAACACAACGTACAAGATTTTATCAGAGCCAGAGCTGACCAACGACTCGATCTATCATTCGGTCAAGTAAAATCGATATCAAAACTCAAACAAAACAAAAAAACCAGAACGAAGACGCAGAGCCTGAAACCTTTCGAAATCAATGAGACCAATTCGAATTGCATGCAAATCTGCAAACTTGCATTCATCGCACACTAAATCTAAACGAAAAAAATCTACAAACAAATCGGAAAACAATCAAGTCAAAAGTCAAACAAGGCAAGATCTGAACATAAAAAATAACAGAACCAAACGAGAAATTAAATAAATAAATAAATAAAATCATCAGCAGTAGCTATGCTACCTGGATCAGATAAAACGGCGCGTAGTGGATCTAAGAATGGAGATGAAATTTGATAAAATGAGACTTTAATAAGAACAATCGAAAGGAACGGAGAATAAGAGACAGATTTATAGAGAAACGGACGGCGGATCAGAGAGAGGAGAGAGCACGAGACAATGCGCTAAACAGGAGCATATAAACAAGAGAGATAAAAGTAGCTAGGAATTAATATACCCCTGATATTTGCGGGAAATTACGTCAAATACCAGGATATACAAAATCTGGTTTGTTAGGAAAGACTAATTGCAGTATCCAACTCCAACTATATATCTAAAAGATTTTTAAAATAAATAAAACTATCTTCTTCTTTTTTTTAATTATTATGATTTTTGATACGGACAAGGAAACCGAGGAATAAATGATTACGTTTTTTTGAAATCAATACGTGGCTATTTAATTTGTCTAAATCATGTTAAAGCCTAATTATTTTTTAATCTTGGATTTTGTGCCTTTTTGTTTGTACCTTTTAGCATAATTAATTAATTAATTAAATCAACGAATTTTAAATCCAAGTTCCTAACTCCTATCTAATTTGATGTAACGATATAATCCAAATTATTTTTTTCTTAAAAGAATTGATTTATTTAATTAAGTATGTTTGGTTTTGTTAAATGCGAGGTGGAAAAGCGTGTCGTGACTAAACATGTGAGATGGGAGAAGCGCATAACATGATGTGGCGGTGTTTGAAGTAGGGAGTTGAGAGGTGAGTTATTGTTGTCTGGCGAAGCCAACAAACAACGACTCGTAAAAGCGAGGCTTCTAAATCTCTCATGTAAAATTGACAGCAGCCGCAGCCCGTACAGCACCAAACAGGTACTGGGAGCTGAGGCAGATCATCCACCTCTTTGCTTTTACCATCCTGTTACTCTCTCTGGTTAGTAATTACCTTCAACTACGCGAGCAAGAGTAAACTGTAAATAAATAAAAAATCAAAAGATTATTCGGATTTCATGAGTAATAAATGATTACTTATTTTAAAATTTAACAAAACAAAGTGTTCGATAAATATATTTTAACTGAATATTTTATGGTATCATTATCTAGAATAAATTTTATTGATTAAGTGTTCGATAAATAAACCATTCTTTCCTCTCTTCTCCCTAACATTAATTTAGTTTCTTCTCTAATCAATAACTATTTCCACTATAATTGAGTTTTTTAATTCCGTTTAGCCAATACCCGCTATAAAACTTTGAAGAAGATTAACATAATTTTTAAATTTTTTTATTAAATTCGATAATATTTTTATATTATTATATTACTTTTAATAAGAAAATTGAAAATAAAATTGGTACAAATATCTTTATACCAGATATTTTACCTAAAATGCCTTAACCCATCAAGCTTTAACTGGTTTCCAAGATTAAGGGGTGGTGAGGTAATTATCAGGAAGAGGGGGTGACACTGTTACGATCAAGATCTAACAGGGTGCCAGTGAAATAACATACATAATCGCATAAATTTCTTTCTGAGTTCATTTATCTGTATAGTTTTATACAATAAAATAATGTATCCAAAAAAAAAAATCTAACAATTACTTTCCTTTGAAGGGACTCAAGTAGAAGCAATTCTTAAAAAGGAAAGAAAAATAAAGCCATTTGCACAAGATGCAAAACAATAAAAGAGGCTGGGCCCAAAGACCATTTCTGTCTGTTTCTCAAACTGACGACATTAGAAGGCGATTTGGAATCAAGATCTGTTGCTGTAATAGAAATAAAAAATCTTTAGATGCCATATACTCATGTAAATCAAGAAATTAAATGTACCCAGATTAGATAGGCTAAACTAAATATAGTACTGAATGTCCCTAGCTATTCCTGTATAAAGAGATCTCCAAGTGATGATTGGTGCTGGAATCTTGTTGCATTCTGTCCCTCGTGAACAATATGGGCAGGGCAACAAAGGAATAAAGTGTTCTTTCAAGACCTAATCATCCACCATGTAAAAGTTGTGCACATTTAACACTCCCTTGGATATTTTTTGCCAAAGTGCTTCTCCAGGTCCACGCCCAATAAGCGTTTTTCAATGCAATTTGCAAGTGTTGGGAGACTATCCATATGCATAATACCAGATTCACAACAAAAAGTTTTCTATTACGGCTGAGGCCAAGCACATCACTAAAGGGGGAAATGACTCTGACCCCCCAGTTAGATTACTCAAAAACAAGTAACCCCAAACTTATATTAAACTAACTTTAACCCCCCGAATACTTAACAGACGTTAAGAAAACAGTAACAATTATACAAAAAATATTACAATGACTAAAATATCCCTACTGCCGCCA
>JANKKB010002420.1:3215-27283 GCA_026225775.1 Bursera palmeri
CGTGTGCACAACCGAACGGATAACTCATGGTAACCAACTGCTTGTATCATGATGTTCCAACTTCCAAGTGTAATGAAAAACCAGCCAACTTGAACCAGCCGGGCGCTTCCTTTATCCTTCAATTAGCTCAGCTCATGTTTATGAACAGGCTTTTCTATATTCCAAACCACTAGCAAACACTCTATAGTGTCCGGATTTACACAAACTACAGCCTATATATNTCCAACAAATTACAATTGTGATCGAGTACTTCACCCAGTTAGCTAGCCCTTTAACTTTTGCTTCATCAACTCAAACTCGTACCTTACAAGCGAATACCTTGTTTTCATTCAGACTTTAGAATTTGTTCTTTAATCTAAAGATCATAAAAGAAGAACCTTTAAAGCATATAAAAANTTAAGATGAGTTCGACGAGCAGAGATCGGATATTGGCAGCAGTGGAGGCGTTGAAAGATCAAGAGCTCTGCAGATGGAACGGTGCTATAAGCTCACTACAACAGCATGCTAAGAACATCAATCTCAGGTCAATTTCTCAGCCCATGAAGCTCTATCTCAGATCGTCTGCAGTGATCTCAGGCAAAAAGAGAGAATATGAAGCAGACTCGGAGTCTATGAGGAAAATCATGTTCCTGAGTAATTGGGGTCCCTACTGAAAAGCTAGTAAAAAATATTGCAGGAAAGAAGAATGATCCTTTGAGTTACAGCAGAGAGGGCACTCATGCTTTGGCGTCAAAAGAAAGATCTTGGAAGAATAATAGAAAAACATTGCACGCAGCAAGTCTTTCGTATAAATGAGGAAATTGATTTATGATTACTGCAATTTGATAATTGATGTATACCATGAATTATCTGATGGCAATAGCAATATCAGACATCATTGCGTGCTGGTTATTTTAACAATCTTTCCAAAGGTTGCACTTAAAATTACTGTCTAAACGTATGCATGGTCTTGAGAAGTTGAGGATTAAATTTGCTAATTCTGGGGCCTAACACAAATAATATTGGTTAAATGAATNCTGATTAAGAATTAAATATTGTGTTCCAATAAATCTAAAAATATTCTTGTGCAGAACTTCTATCTATCCGGTTAAATAGTTGGAAATAATAAGCAAAAACAATTAAAAAGGTTTTGACAGTATTAAAACATTTCTAAATTCACCATAAATTTTCAATCCTGAATAAGCTTAAANGCTTAGTCATGCTACTCTTATTTTCCCCCTTTATTAAAAATAAGAGATGATATAGTGTTGGATATTAACAGGATATGTTTCGGATTAATTATTACTTAAATTTATAAGTTTTTAAAACTAATTTTTTATCTTTATATTTTTAAAAAGTAATATTAATATCCTTGAAACAAATTAAAGATATAAAAATTGAAATGCTCTTTAATTATAGTTAGTTAATCCAAACTTAAAGAGTTTCAGTGTAATCCTGGAATAGTTTACATGTTCAATGAATTAGAAAGAGGCATCATAATAATATTATTAAATCAGCCTTTACGTCAATTCCTTCAGTTTGTCGTAATGCATAAATATGTTGGAGAGGAGCTCACGACGCAACCTTTCGCCACGTTTTAAAAGGGCTGCTTGTTTTTCTCTCCCATACTTTGGGCTTCAGTGGATTTTAATNAAACGAAACCAGGTGCGCGGGGCCAGAGTTCTTTTGTTGAGATGTAGCCAAAACCCCATTTTCTCCCCTGAGAATGACCTAACCCATCCTTTTTCTAAGGATAATTCAGTCATATTACACCAATGCCCCCGCCAACTTATCTAAAAAATCCTTGGGCTTTCCTAGCCTAAAACCGCTTGCCGCGCAGCCCCTGGTTTCCTTCATACTATCGAAATATAGCTCTCTATATAAACAAGAAAACTCGGTACTAGTTTCTCCAACAAAGCAAAGTTTTCTGAAGAGTTACAACAAATTACAAAGAGAAAAGTAGTTGAAGAAAATTTATATAGTAGAAAATGAGTTCAACGAGGAGAGCTTGGATGGTAGCAGCCAGTGTTGCAGCAGTTGAAGCCATGAAAGATCAAGGCTTCTGCAGATGGAACTACACCCTAAGATCACTACACCAACATGCCAAGAACAATATCAAGTCAGTCTCTCAGTCCTCCAAGAAGTTGTCTTCTTCATCTTCTGCGGTGGTTTCAAACAAAATTAGAGAACAGAAGGCGAAGCAATCAGAGGAATCCCTACGGACAGTCATGTACTTGAGCTGTTGGGGTCCCAATTAAGAGCCCNGCTTGAGTGGCTGACCTTGCTGAAGCTTTTGAATGAGAAGGACTTAAGTCATATTATCATCAAAAGATTCAAGAGTGTAATTAGTGGGTACTATCTGTCTGGTAGATATTGAGATGTAAAATCTCTGTTAGCCTGCCAAGAGGCTACAACTTGTAAATTTCTAATTAGAGATCAATATACTTTGGACAAATCGTAAAATTTTGAGAATTTACGTTTGGTGATATTTTGGCCTCTTCTTCTCCATCATGGTTAACTGACATATAATATTGCTTATAATTTCTATAAACAAATTCATATATGTACTAATATTTGCCCTTGGGCGTTGATGAATAAAAACCTCTCCAATTCCCAGTGCCTGCTGCTTTCTTGCTCCATGATGGGCTCTTTGNCAGGTGTCCAACCTGCCAAAGCTTGGACAAATTTCGAATTGTACATTTGGATATTGCCTAGAGAAACAAGGTATAAAATAAATTAAAATTGTTTGATAAATAATTTTAAGAAATATATTGTTTGTTTTTTTAGAAGTAGGACAGAGGGATTTAAGATGATGATTGTTTTTGTTTTTATTATATTTATAATATTAATTTTGAATTTTTTTAAACTTTTTAATAAATTATATATATAATATATAATTTTATAATAATATTATTATTTATACTATTTCAAAAACTTTATTAAAGAGAGAATATATGAATGGATAAAATCAACTGTTATCTTATTATGCCTAAAAATAATGTTAATTATTATATATGAAATAGAATATATACGAAAGAATATATGTTGATTATATTAATATAATTTTAATTTTTTATATTTTTAAAATAAAATTAATTCTTCCAATATAAGGTTTTATATTTTTAGAATTATTTATAAAACTAACTTATTTCTAAAACAGTTCTAAAATTATTTTTAAACACCTAAATTATGCTCGGATAAATTTTTGTGCTAGTATAAATTAAAAAAAAAAAAAAAAGTACTTCAAAATGCTTCTCAAGCCAAATACGTGAATGTCGAAAATTGTAAAAGATTCAAATATCNAGAAGCACTTGTTTCGAGTATAGTCAACATGGAGGATAAAAATATGAAGGATGTAAACTATTTTTTATTACGTATATGGTACCATCATCTCTAAATCGCTTTATTAATAAAAAATTATAAAAATAATAATATTATGATGGAATATTGCGATTAGTTTTTAATTTAATATTTTCAATTATTTAATCCATAAATTTAGTGTAATTCAGTGCTCACATCAAAATCACTAAATAATAACTTGGCCTTCCCACGTTGTGATCAAGAATAAAAAAAGCTGTGGTTTTCACAATTTCGCTCCCAGACTCCGGGCTTAGATGGTTTTTCATGGAGGAAAACCAGGTGCTCCATTGACATAACTGCTCTGTCGTTTTGTGCCCACAACCCCATTTTGTTTCCCTTTAAATGATCCTCCCAAATCATTCTACGAGGGCATTAAAGTCAAATTGTGCAAATTCCCCACTGACGCCACTAATAATATAATGATAATCCGTTGGTTTGGCATTGCTACTTGCCACAGCTAAAACCACCAGCGAAAGCGTTGTAGTCTCTGGTTTTGTTTCCAAAACATTTGGCTCTTTACTTCCTTTCCTTTGCACTATTCAAGTATCCTTCTCTATATAAACAAGGGAAGTTCACATTCACTCCATCTATCAAAACCTGTACCTTCTAAAGAGTTTTTACCAAGCCCAAAGAGAAGAGTAATCTTTAAAAAAAGCAAAATAATAGAAGATGAGTTCAACAAGCAGAGCTTGGATGGTAGCGGCCAGTGTTGCAGCAGTTGAAGCCTTGAAAGATCAAGGCTTCTGCAGATGGAACTACACCCTGAGATCATTGCACCAACATGCGAAGAACAATATAAGGTCATTTTCTCAGTCCTCCAAGAAGCTATCTTCTACATCTTCGGCGGTGGTTTCAAGCAAAATCAGAGAACAGAAGGCAAGACAATCGGAGGAGTCTTTGAGGACAGTCGTGTACTTGAGCTGTTGGGGTCCCAATAACTAAGCCCCAAACACAGCGGATCAACAAAATCTATAAATGGGTTTTGCTGTTGTTGAATTCGAGATCAATTCAGACCATTTATAGGTGCAAGTTTGTCATTGGTTGGTCGGTAGTAGTTGTAGATTGAGACGGTAGATATCTGTTTTGATAAGTGATTGTAACCTGTAAATTGTAAGAAGAATATCTTGTTGGCACGTATAAATTCAGAAAATTTTTAGAATTTCCGTTAATTGATATTCTTGATCGTTCATATATAAACAAAATTTAAATTACAATAGCCCTATCTTATATGCTTGTTTGCCAAGTAACATTTAACTTTACAATAACAATAAAACGTTGTTGAATCATTATTCAGTTACGAAATTGCCTAAAATTAAGTTACTATCAAAAATATGTGTTAAGGGTTCTATAGAACAAATTAGCACCATTATAGGAGTAAAGGTGCCATAACATGACTTGCCTTCAACTCTCTGTAAAGCAGAAATTCAAATACGCTTCCAATTACAGGACAAAAGGTCTTTGCAGCAATGGAAAAGCAACATGAAAATTTTGGTTACGTTTTTACCATTCTTTATTTTGAGTCAGGATTATTTTGTGATGAAGAGCCTAAAGCAAGTTTTTAATAATGTAGAACCCAGTCCACTTACAATCTCTTCCACGGAAATGTCACTGTAATCTGGGCCAAAATGGGCTCTATGTTACTCTCGGCCCAACGAAGCTGGAAACTAATTTAACTCGGATAATTTTTAGAAGTTCGTAGCAGAGCACAGGAAATTAGACTTTGCATCCAGCTCTTAATGACTAAATTATTCACAAATCACAAAGAAACAAAAGGATCGAAACGTTTTCCTTGTATTCTGGGCTGAAAAGCGGCTAAAGAAGCAGCTGATAAGGATGAACCAAAGCCTTGGTTTGGCCAAAACCAGAAGCTAATAGTGTAACTGCCTCTTGTCCCATTACCTTAAATAAGTGTTGATTAGCATTTAAGTCTCCATAAGCAAGTCCATCCAACATCTCAAAGCCAAGGTTTAGTCTCTCTTTCTCTGTGTAGATTAGTAAAGAGAATAAATCAAGCAAAAGAATAGATGAGTTGGAAGGGGAAGGCGTGGGCTGTTGCAGGCACTGTTGCAGCCTTGGAGGAGTTCAAACATAAGAAACCGCACGCATGTAATTCTCTGCACCACCAACAGGTCATTAACAACATGGGGCCAGTTTCTACTCAAGTGGAGAGATCATTTTCACCACCTTCATCATTGTCGTCGTCATCATCATCATCCTCTTCAAAATTGAAATCAACGAAGAGAAGCAAGCAAGAAAATCTTAAGCAATCAGAAGAGTCACTCAGGAAAATTATGTTCTTGAGTATCTGGGGACCCAACTAGAATTGCCACCCTCAGGCCTCAGTCATGAAAAAAAATATGTAACATGTTCAAAATTGTAAGTTTAACAAGGCCCGATATCATGTCTATGTCAAATCTTAGTTGTACCATATTCTATCAATAGATCATACTAAAGTGGTACCTGTATGATCAATCAACAAATCCAAATCCAATCACACTGTACTTGAATAGACCAAAGTTTCAACACAAAGAATAGAATTCGTAATCCATTGAGCTAGATAAGTATTATATAATTGTAAGGGTAAATGCTAACATTCTAATCTTGAAGCAATATTGTGGTTGGTGGGTCCAAAATCGAGCGACTGCGTCAAAGATTTGAGAAGGGAAAGAGACTTTATGCAAAGGGTGTTTGATTATACCCAAGCAAGTATAGTAAAGTTAGTAATTGGCCATTGTGTGTATGGCATGTTAAATTATTGCTTGTGGTTGGAAAAGAACAGATGCTTTATGCAAGAGGGCCACATGGGAGTATCAGTGGCCATTCTCGTGTGTGTTGTTATTTTAAATGTCACCAAGAAGAACATGTTCTAACATCATAGCACATTATGCTCTCATGCCTGCTTTCTTAAGATAATATTATATTATATTAAGGAAAGTTAATATATATATTTAGAAAGAAAAGTGGAGGAGATAATTCCTTTTCGATCATTTTCTTTATTTATGTAATTTTATTTTTTGTAGCATAACAGAATACAATGCTATTTTAGTCAAAAAGGTATATAATTAAATTAGAAGGTATTTTTGAAAATTAATTAAATATTTTTTTATTAACTAGCAAATTAATGGGTTGATAGGTATTTTATTAGTTAGATATGCAGATTGACGGGTGAATTACTTATAAGTTGATACATAATTTAATATTTTTTATTTTTAAAGAAAATTTTACCATTTATGATTGAATTTGGTTAAACATAGAAGAAAATATTTGATCTATTAAAAATCAAAATAATTCCTCAAATTTAATTATTTTTTCTAATTTTCTGTAAGAGGAGTAAATGAGAAGTACTTATTTTAGTCTAATGAGTTCCATCAAAATGGTTGAAACTTGAAACCCAATTTTGATTTAGCAAGTCCAACCACATTTACATATTATAGTTGATTTTATGATTGCTTGCACTACCTTTCTAGAAGAAGTTAATATATTTTCTCTAGTTTGTTTGGGAAGGAATTTTTGTATGATTTATGCTCCAAGACAAATGAGAAAAGGAAGCCAATTTGACAGCTAAACTTACTAGTACAAAGAACCAACATCAACTGTAAAAAGCCCGGGAATCGATATAAAATCGGATCTGAAACGCACAAATCAAATACAAAAAATTCTCAAACTTTCAGATCCAACAATGAGCTGAGCTAAGCTAAATTAAACTAAGTGAGTAAAACGTAAAGCTAAGGCCAGTTTGAACAATCAGAAAAGGCATGTAGTTATCGTACAGCCAACCATACACAACACAACTCGGCAAAACATAACCAGGGTTGATAGTTGATACGATAAAGAGATTTCACCAACGCAGACAGACAAGAAAAAGGAAAAAAAATTTATATATAAACAAACCCGAAAAATCCATTTTTTTTATAAAGAAAAAAAGAAAAAACGATGGCTGTTGATGAGCAGAAATCAGGGTCAGGGCCTGAAGGGAAGGTTTGGAGTCTGTGTAAAATGCCATTCTGGCAATCAAGCAATGGTTCTTCTTCTTCTTCTTCATCGTCTTCGATGCATAGCAACAATGTTTATCAGCAGAACCAGAGTCAGCAACTGGGAGGAGCAAGATCAGGTGTTCATTCTTCTAATGTTTCTACTATGGCGAAGTCCTTCCTTCCCACTAGGAGAAGACTCAGGCTTGATCCTCCTAACAAGCTCTACTTTCCTTGTGAGTCTCTTTTTTATGTTTTCTTTTGTTATTTTTTATGATTTTGACATGGACCGTGTTTTGTTGTTTAGTTTTCTGGTTTTTGATCTGGGTATTCTTGTTCATTCACTGGGGAATGAAATTTTTGTTCTTTTACAATTTATGATCTGGGTCTAGACTATTTTGTTGTTTTGATCAAGTTCCATTTTTTGTAATCTTCTGGATTGGTGTTGTTCAAGTTGCTGATTTGATTGGTTTGGACTGTGTTTAGTGATTGCACTTGCTAATGCTTGATGTGGCCTTTTGTATTTAAGATCTCCTGTTTTTTTTTTTTTTTTTCTCGGTTCTGTGATGTATCTCTCTTTTGAGTCGAAATAGATTTTAATTTGCTATGTTGACTGTCCTTCATTCATTCTATTAAGTTCAAACTCCTTTTTCTTTTGGCTTGTTTACATTTTGTGATCTGCTAATTTTGGTGTTAGACTAATTTACGTTGTTTTTTACTGGTTTAACCGATCCCTGGTTCAATAAGCGATTTTGTTGATCTGCGATGTCTTCATTCACTTTCTAGATTAAAGAATCTTTCCTTTTTATTATTTTCACTTCACGATTTCTCGATTTGCTTAGATAAAGTAACCCTAGTGTGTTTCAGTTACTGGATATGAGATTCTCTTTTCTTTTCAATCATTGACGTTTCGAGTTGAACAGTAATTAAATTTACTCTTATTGGAGTCCTTAGACTGAGCAGGTCATGCTTCTTTAATTACTCCAGTCAATTGGATTACCTTATTTGATGTTCATATCTGGGTTACTTTATTATTTGTAACTTGATTTAGATCCTCAGGCTTGTGGACTGCTTGCCATTTAACTTTGAAATACCTTCATCAAGGCTTCTTTTTTTCATTTTTTTTTTCTCTGTGTTTTCTCTCTCCAGGGTTTATCTGAAAAAACTGTTAAATGATTAAAAACCATATTTTTGGTCGAGTATTGTTTTCCATTGATGTATGCAAGCTAAATATGCCTTTTTCAAGCTCCCTGATTTGTTTTAACTCTGTTACATTTGAAGATGAACCCGGTAAGCAGGTTAGGAGTGCCATTTCGATTAAAAACACTAGCAGGTCCCATGTAGCTTTCAAGGTATGGAAGATGTTTTTGTCAATATATTTCTTTGTTTATTGCTTTTGATCTTGATGTTTAATTTCTCTTATGCCTAGCCTTCTCACACACATATTTCATACTAAAAAATATGTTTTTCATGGGATTTAAATTGCGACAAGCATGACTAGTTAATCAGATTCAGATTTTCCTGGTACACGTATTAATTTTTTATGACGTTCATGTCAAAAACTAATGGCTTTATGTTTGGCCTAAATTTCAAAATTATTGTTACAAGCTTTTACTGGTGGGCTGCTGGAATAACTTCTAATGATTATGTGAGGAAAAAAATTAATGAAATGAATTTAAAAAAAAAAATTGATAAAAACCTTCAGTTTGGAAATTTGAAATGACAATAAGACATTTTGATGAAAGTCTAAGAAAAAGGTAGCTATCTAATTTAAATCATAAACTGTGCTTCCATTCTACCTTTCTCCCCTTTTTAATATAAACTTACCGTTAAATGTTATTTTTTTTCAACTCACATTGAATTGCTTTTCATTGTTTATTTTGTTTCCCTTTTTACTTATATTCATCATATGTATATCATTGGCACTAACTTTAAACACCAAGATACAACCATCTCATTGATTACCTATCTGTCATTACAGTTCCAAACAACTGCTCCAAAGAGTTGTTACATGCGTCCTCCAGGGGGTATACTTGCCCCTGGTGAAAGTCTTATTGCAACAGGTAATTCATTCTTCTGATGTTCCCCTTTTTTTGCTGTGTCTCCTCTTCAAATGCTTTCTGTTATTTTTTTTCCACTTCTGTGACAGACGATAACCTTTAGT
This sequence comes from Bursera palmeri, assembly GCA_026225775.1. Classification (NCBI taxonomy): domain Eukaryota; kingdom Viridiplantae; phylum Streptophyta; class Magnoliopsida; order Sapindales; family Burseraceae; genus Bursera; species Bursera palmeri. The sequence continues at coordinate 12,690 of JANKKB010002420.1, forward strand.
TGTTTGGATTTTAGTTGGTTCTCTTCTGAATTGGTAAATTGACTGACAGTATTCAAGTTTGTGGAGCCCCCTGAGAACAATGAGAGACCAGTAGATCAAAAGAGCAAGGTCAAGTTTAAGATCATGAGCTTAAAAGTGAAAGGAGAGATGGACTATGTTCCAGAACTGGTATATTCTGCTGGCCCAAACTCCCCGCCTTTATTATTGAAATATGTTTTCTTGTCTGCTTGATTTGATGAACTTATATAGAAGATCTTATATTCTTAAGAATATTATTGTACTTTTTACAATCATAGTTGCCATCTTTGAAATCACTAGGTTAGTGGCCTAATTGTATTATAATAGTTTAAGATAATTTGTGTTTGCTGAGATTGTTGAGTGAACATTACCCTAGTTTAGATTATATATGTATAATATTAGAACAGCAGTGGTTCAAGTAACTTCTTAAGCAAATAATATGGAGCATTTTTTCCTTCTCTCTTCGTCAGTCTGTATTGACTGAGGGCCTGGAGTTGGGGTTCTATAACATTACTAGAGCTCTTTTTATTTTCATATTCATTTTTGTTTTTATTTTTGTACACAAATAACATTATCAGTGCGATTGAACAAGATATTATTGATGTAGTGAATGAAGTAGGATCAGCTTGTGTTGGATTGTGGGCAGTAGGCTCAGAAGTGATCTTAGAATCATTAACAACCTAATAAACCCCATTTATCAGTAGAGTTACGAATTAAGAATGATATATTTTTTTCTCAATATTTGAAGTATGTATTTCCTCTTTAACAACTGATGTCACCTTCTCTTGTTCATTCCTGAAATTACTTCCTATTGAATGTTATTGTTGTATTCATGGTTTTTGAACTATATCACTTTTCTCAGGACAATCCTCTAACTTTAAGAGTGTTGGTCTTTCTGTTTCTGATGCCGAATTGTGAGGTGTGGCTTTGTGATATAGGCATATTCATGCATCTAAATATTCCTTTATTTAGGCTTCCCTATTATGACAACTTTTGTGCCAATCTTTCTCAAAACAAATGTCTGTCCCTGAGGATATTCTTTCTCCCTCAATTTATTTGCTCCTCAGCCATCCTGTCTTAATTGTGACTACAAGTTAAAATTCGCTATGGTCAACAATTGCTTGTTAGCTTAGCACAGGTAGGGTTTGAAATTCTAATTTTGCTGTCTCTAAAATAGATTGTTGTTAATATTCTAACACTAGGTGCTTATGTTGTGCTTTAATCATTTTATGAAGACTTGTACTGATTTTAATGATTCTGAAACGTTTGGTATGTATGTTACTGACTTTTGCACATCACCTGCACAATTCGCAGATCATGCAAGGGTTTCGTATCTCATCTTTTGCAGCTTATTATTGGACCTTTAGCTACTATAAAGTCAGCTGCTCCACGCAATCTTAAATCTATCAATGATTCAAAAACAAATAGTCAATTAATTCAAAGAGCTTATATCTTGACTGGACTTGAAGAGATCTTAAATGTTTGATCCTGAAAATCTTGAAAGCATCATTTCTGCTCTTGATGTTAATTTCTTATCACAAAATGCTTAACACTAGGATATTATGCTTATGAGATGTGCTATATAACAACATCATGCAGTTTGACGAGCAAAAGGATCAAGTAGCAGTTGAGCAAATTTTACGTGTTGTTTTCCTTGACCCAGAACGTCCTAGCCCTGTGAGTAGAATCAAGATATTTCTAATATGTTGTGTGCCTGCTATCATTATTTATTTGTTTTCTTGTGCTATTCATTTAAAAAGTTTCATATCATTGAACATTTTATGGGTTTCTTTCTGCTAAGGCATTGGATAAACTTAAACGTCACTTGGCTGAGGCAGAGGCAGCACTCGAAGCACGCAAGAAACCTCCAGAAGACACAGGACCCCGTATTGTTGGGGAAGGACTTGTCATAGATGAATGGGTGCGGCATTGAACTTGATGGTGTTTTTCTTACACTTTTTCTTGTACATTTTCTAACGTTGTCTTGTCCTCCAATTTACTCTCTCAGAAAGAGCGAAGGGAAAGATACCTAGCCCGGCAGCAGGTTGAAGGGATTGATTCAGTGTAAAGTGTTGTTTCCTCTTGTTTTAAGCACATATTTTTCTAGAGCTGAAATCTCAATTGTGGAAAGTTGTATTCTTTGGCCTTCTGTCATTAGGAGGATGTTCAAGCAATCAAGAGGAGTGCCCAAAAAGGTTACATTGAACTAAGGTGTTGTTATTAGATTTGAGATGAGTTGTATTTAGATGAATTTTTATCTGGTGTACTATACATGATTCAGGGCTCGCACCCTACTACTTGTAGATAATGGGATTTTGATTCGTATGGAAATTGTTGCTTTTTGCAGATCGAAGTTACCTTGTCGTTAATGATGTTTTATGTAGCTGGTTTTCTGCTGAACTTTGTGAACTACCTTTATAATTTTATTGTTCCACGTTTAGAGAAATTAGGCAATGCATTAGTTTGCTCTCCCGGGTGCTGAATTTTGTTAAACCTGGAATTTTCCAACCTTTCTCATGTACGGAATTTAGAGAGTCAAAGCGTTGGCAAGATATGCATTCATTGGTCGCATTCAAGGTTATTCAGAAGCAACAAAACTAATCTGCAACTCTTTAAAAACATTGAAAATACTTTGCACTTTGAGAGACTAAAAATTCCTACTAGCATTCAGCTTTGAAGTGCCTGCGAATTGTGAAATAGTTTCGTACATGTAATGTCTTGGACTCGTTTTTTGTCAGCAGGCTATGCTGAAATTATTGGCCATGGAAAAAATATCATAAAATAGCGTGTAGCTCTTCTGGCATTGATACACTTTCAGGCAACGATCAATTAAGAATAAATTAAGAAACTTGATCAGAACTTGATTTGTTCTCACCCGAAATGATGAATCATAGATTACTATTATTGGTCTAATTATCTTTTCTTCTGGATTGATGGCCTAATAGCTGGAGATCAGATACGTAGGCTGCTTAGCTGGAGATTTAGTAAGGAAAAAAATAATTTTGTTTTGTTTATCAATTAGGTGGAACTCATGGACTGCTTATTGAGATCAGAGTTCTGGATACGGTTCTGATTCTTCTTGGTCCACTAACCTTATTTTATCTATCATATACTAATTAGTATATACCATGAGGTATGGCGTGTTTGGGCCATGCAAATAAAATCATTTCATTTCTTAGTGTTCCGAATAAATATTTTTTACAAACATGATGTGGGTTTGCTTGAATAATGTTTTGACAGCAAGTTTGAGGATAACTTCTAAATCTTTAGAGAAATTGTTTTGGGTTTAGGCAATTTTTCTTTGTGATAATGGCTTTTCTAAAAGGTCATTCAAAGAAATGTATTTGTACAATTTCTGTGAGCGTCCAAACATGCCCTTAACGTTATGTGTTACAACTAAAAGCATGCAGAAGAAACTTTGACGATGAACCATGATTATAGTAATGAAAGTTAAAGATTATTATTGCTTATAAAAAAAAAAAAAAAAAAAAAAGGCAACNACCATGATTATAGTAATGAAAGTTAAAGATTATTATTGCTTATAAAAAAAAAAAAAAAGGCAACTGGGTGGGAATGGCATGAGAGCCAGTGAAAAGATACCAATCACTTTCAATTATAAGTAGTGGAGAGTATTATTAAAGCTTAATCTTACTGTATCTGCTTTCAATTGAAAATGTATTAGTGGAGTTGGCCCAACAATGATTATGTTTTCACTTTCTTTAAGTGACAATTTACATTGATCAGTTTATTTATAATCTTTGATGTAACAGAGGGCTCCAAGTCCAGTTTCAAACATAAAAAGAGTTTAAAAAAAAAATATCTCCTCTTGTGTTTCCAGTTTTTTTATCTAAAACACTTTCTTATAAGTTGATTAAAACTACATTTTGTGTAAAGTTAACTTTGTAGTTTATAGTGCAAACAACCTGTTTTATCAAAACATAGTTGATCACAACTATTATCAGTTGTTCATTTTTTCTTGACAAAAATGAGTTATCTTGCAATTCTAATACACTTGTATACTTTTCAATCTCCTTGTAGGTCCATCGATCGAGACATAACACTAACCCTTTTAGGTAAACGACATAACAGAAATTAAATTGAAATTGAAAAAGATTGATCATATTTAAGTATATAATATGATGCGTAAACTTATTCCCATCTCTACAAAAGTTTGCTTGGTGGACCTCACAAGAATAGATCGAGATTGCAGTAACCCATTAGCTATAATGAGAGATAAGGGAAGAAATAAAAGTGGCACTTTGGATCCTGAACCTGATACATTGCACATCACTCACCACACACATACTACATTCGCATATGCAAAAGGTTAAATTAAAGTGGGAAAAAAGAGGCCACTTTGTGTCTCCCTTTGCACCCACAAATTGAGGGGTTGCTTGTTCGTGCTAAGGGATCGAATATGCAAGAAATTAGCCCTCTCCATGCCTTCCCAATGTTAAAAGTAATCATTTTTAGGTATGGATTTAACTCTAATATTAAGTCTCTAATATACCTCTCCATATATAAAGAAAAGTGACTAGTTCAACCGTTAAGTTAATATTTTCTTAAGAACTTAAGTTTGTGTTTATGAATTTAACTATAATATTTAAACATTTAATACTCATTAATTTATATTTTAGAATTCAAGGTATGTTGTCATCAGACCATACCTTATAAGCTCATAATCATATAAAACATCATAAGAATTTACAACGAAAATTTTTTTCAATATTTTGAAGATGCCGTTCATGGCATGGCAAGTAGTTTAGAATCTTAATTAGACAAATATAAACACCAATCAAAAAGAATTTTTATTTTTTGAAATTAAAAAATAATTTTAGACTATTACAATTTAAAATTTCATGAAAATTAAAATTTTAATAGTTATTTGTCTTTTTAATCTATAAAAAAAATTATTTTTTTAATTTTTATTTTTCACTTACGAGATTATAAAAAAATATTTAAAATTAAATTATAATACCGTACCCCAAAAATACTAATAGTACTACTCGCGAAACCCTTAGATGAGGCTGAGGATTGGATAGAAACAAAGACTTAACTCGCTAAAGAGCATTCTTTTACACATCTTAAGATAAAAAGTCAGCGAAGGACTAATGGAGGACCCACCCCTTATCCCTTATCGTCTATTTATTAATTATTGAATATGTACGTTCCCATTTCCCATTCCTATCGAGAAAGTGAACAAAATTCAATCATTTTATAATTTTAAGTATGAAATTTACCTAGGGTCATAAATTATGATTTTAAATATAATTTCATATTTGTGACCTTTTTTTTTCTTGGGTTAAAATTTCTCATGGAGGAAAATCTTTCTTTGGGGTCGGAAAGATTTTCCCTTATGAATAAAAGTTTATCGCTTTCCTCAATAAATTTTTTTATTCTTATCGTAGATTGTGATTTTTTGTATTATATAAGAATTTCTCATTAAGCATGACCACTTGTAAATTGATAGTTCAACAACTAATTTTTTGTTTGTTATTTTACTATTAATATAAAAAGATTTATCTATTATCAAACTTTTGAGATCGATAATAAAATAATTATTAATTACATATAATATTTAATAATTCTACTCTACAATTTGGACTGGTCTGGAAAATCCACATAGATAGATAGGTAAAATAATAATGATAGACCAAAATAAAACAAAAAATAGGTGAAGACGAGAATGATTAAAGTGGGGGCATTGTGTCACGTGATGGGCATGTGGTGTCTCATACGACCCATCCAGGGATAGGATAGAGGCACCACGGCAAGAGTCCGTATCATATCACCACGTGTAGTTACTTCGGTTTGCATGGTCCTTTGAGAACGACACTGTGTTATCTCCAATAATATAAATAAAGTGCTCCAGTGTGGGACCCATTGAGACGAATTGCGATGTGATTGGTGATAAATAGATGAGTCATGACATCGCATTCAATCTAAGGGCCACCTGCCCCCACTTACCCCCCACCACTACTAAATAGTAATTCCACTCCATTCAGAAACGACAACTCGGGGTGAGATCTCGCGATACACCTTTTGTAATATCCATATATCATCTCGATCACCGCGCAATAGAAAAATGAAAAGCCTAAAATAATAAAACTTAAAAGCCGATGATTCTCTCCGACAAGTTATTTTATGTTTTTTTTTTCTTTTACATTTTAAGTTAATTTACGGGATATCGTGAGAAAACGGCGATAAGCTTTATGAGTCACTGCACAACACAAGCATCCAAATATCAGAAGAAACCAAGAAACAGCCTCGACAATCTCGCCCACTATCCTCACACAAAAACCACTAATGGTTTTCACTTTTTCTCTCTCTTCTTCCTTTCTATAAATCCATTCTCTTCAGGCCTTTCATTTCCACACAAAATATTCAGAGTCACAAAACATCTCTGAGTCACTTGAACAGAAAATTTCCGGAAAACCAAAAAATTAAAAAGAATGGGTTACTTGAACAGGGTGTGGATGGCGGCTACCGTGGCAGTGGTGCAAGGCCACACTGACCAGGGTTTCAAAATGAAGTCCGGCCTGACGTCTCTTCACCAAACAAAGAAGAGGATGTTATCCGCTAAGGACTCCTCGGATCTTCGCCCGCTTTCCGGGATGATCGGATCCGATATTTCGGGAGCTATGGGGAGCCGGGAGAGACAAGCCGATGACTCTCTCCGACAAGTTATGTACTTGAACTGCTGGGGTCAGGTTTGACGAGTGATGAGGGGATTGAAGGAGAAGCCTTCTTGGGATTTTTAAGTCAACATGAGATGACTCGGTCCTTGGTGAACTGAAGGGAAGATAGAACTTGATTCAGGTTGATTAAATGATTCCTGAGTGGGAAAGGAACGAGTCGTATGTTGATAATTGGGAGATTGTACGGAACCGAGGATGGTTTGGTTTTTATCCTTCTAGTTAGAATTGTAAGGAAGATAGAAATGTAAATATATCTCTTTGATAAGATTATAACTTGACTTTTGAGCTCAAAGATCAGTTTTTTGGGTGTGATCACTACTTCTGATATTTGAATCTCTAATTTTTTTTTTTTTTTTAATTCAAATTCAACGTCTAAAGTGGATGAACTAACAGCCAAGTAGATCTGAAAGTGAATATAGATAACACAGCAACCCTGCTAACATACTTGAATCCAGAATACTAGTGAATGAGCAAATCCATTAAACATGGATGTATTATTATTATTGTACCAGCGTCTCCATACAATTGCATCTAATTGATGATAGGATTTAACATACTGTGGCTCTCATTTAGGTGGGGTCACTCGTGACATCTTCAATGGAAGTCCTTTGTACGCGTGTCAAGAAAAGTTAATAAGATGGCCCAACCTGCCCGGGAGTCACTGTAGGGATGGGCTCAATCTATCATTCGAGGTTTGAGGCTTGAGGCCCAACCCTACCAAAATTTATTGGAAAAATAAAAAAAGTATTTAAATTAGAATTCCATCAAAGATTTAAATATCATAATATTTTTTTGATAAATCGATAGATTAACAAGGTCTTTTTAGTTCTTTCTCTTACTCTTAAGAGCTTGAGACTTATCATTCTCTTATTCTCAAAAGTTTGAAACCTATTAGTATATTGATGTTTACTGTTAACTTATCAATCTATTTATCTTTTAATACTCAGCAATGAAAGAGATCTGTTAAATCTATCATATGTGGATTATGATATTTAAATTTTTAACAACTAATTTATTTAAATTTGGTCTATTTTTTTTAAAATTTCTTTTAAACTTTTATTCTTTCCAATTTTTGTAAATTATAATATTGAAATATGTATAGGGTTAATATAAACCACGGCACATGATTACTATACTTAATGCATTTTGAATATTATTAATTTATTTTATTATGTCAAGACAAACGTGTCTTACAGTCAGGATTGGACCCCATACCAGGTGTCGAAAGTCCGGTCTAAATCTAGGCCGAATATTAGAAAAATACGGGGAATTTATTTACTCTGACCCAATTAGATTTCAAAAAAACACTTAATCCTACACTTTTACTAAACTAACACTTATCCTCCAAGAAATTACCACTATTTTTCCAAAACTAACACTTACCCCCTAAATATTTGGGGGGTAAGTGTTAGTTTTTTAAGGGTATTTGGAGGGTAAATTTAGTTTAGTAAACGTGTGGGGCTAAGTGCTCTTCAAATTTAATTGGGGGGTTATTGTAATGTCCCCGTAAAAATACCTTAACCTGGACCTCTACCAAGAATTTGCCATCCCTAGTCATGTGCAACGTTAACCATTAGAAACGATTGGCATTTCGACATTTAAGAAATCAAACCACTTGCAATAACATTACCAGAAAGATCAAAATCCAGCTTATAGAGGTGAAAAAAAATAGATTAAATTAAAAAAAAAAAAAAAATGGCCACCCCTCCCAGAGAGGTATAATACATTAAAGGAGAGAGAGACCATGGATGGAACAGGCTGAAGCCATGGTATAAAAAGGGAAAAAGAAACTAAGAAAAAACAAAAGGAAAATAATAGGTACAGTGGCAACCGATGGTGAAACATCAAGTGGGGAAAGAATTACTATAGTAATTGGTCAAAACAATCTCGCTCGGCAAACACACAAATATGCAAACTCAAGTGGGCACACAAGGAATCTGATCATGCAGGTAAAGAAAAGCTCCTCTGGTTTCCCAGGTTATGTGGTTTTATCTCCCATGATGTAACCTGCTGTGCTTCCTCGAGAGAGATAAAAGGCAAAGAGATCTCACGGATCATCAACTCACCACAAAATGGGCACTCGTTAGCTACTGCATCGTCTAACTGTGATCGGAGCTGTCCGTCAAACCAAATTAATGGGTAAATTGAATTATTCGATTTCATTCTAGGGCACAGAGAAAAGGTCACTCGTGCAAGCAAAAGTGGTAATCGAAAGTACATGCAAAAGATGTAACAGAATATGACAATTATTTGGAAATGAATAATGATGAAAGTCTTAATATGAGTGGATCTCATCTCAAAGTTGTGAAACAACATAGAGCAATCAATAATCTTATTTCCAAATGGTAGCAAACCTTTCCCATTTACACATTTACCATTAGGTGTTTGACAAGAAGCATACCTTATCTGTTGGGGTCACGCTAGTTATGGAATCATCAGTTAGTACACCATTTGAATCCTTCCTGGTTTCGCTACCCAATAAAGTCAGCTGCTTCTGCAAATCCAGAATATACTCCGCCTGCAAAATTGATTTAGAAATCCACTTGAAACAGAAAAGAAATGTTGAATTGAGCAGAAATATCCTGTTACTTCTAACTCCACGTCTCTAAATAGGAACACATTTATTCTCGATGTATGAGCATTATTCACTGGATCAAAATATCATATTTTCTACTTTAATGTACATAGGTAAATTCCAAAGCTTGAATCACATATTCCACACAAAAATGACACTTTTTCAACCAAAGCACTTCCACTTAGCTATCTTATGAATCAAAAGATATCAACACTACTTACTTGAGTTTCATTGGTACAACGTGTCACATGGGCAATCAGGCAATGTGCATGGAAGGCATGACCACATGGAAAGACATAGAAAGGGGCCATTGGTCCTACTGATGTGTAACCCCGAGCCATCCGATAGTCCCCACCCACGATCAAGATTTTACGCCTACAAATCTGATGACTCAAGGATTAAGACATCATAATCTAGATATAGGCATGAAGATTTTAGCAATGCCACGGAAAGAGCAATAAAAAACCAAATAGGAGTTCCATTTATGAACTTGAGAATGCACAACTGAAACAAATTACGAGTCAAATTAACAGGGCGGCAAAAACAAAAAAAAAGTGCTCCACAGTGGGAAATCAAGTACAGACAAGCTGGAAACTTCAAGAGTTCTTGCTAAAATAGAGCAACTACAATGGTGTCCAAAATGAGCACTATATTGGTTTTTCCTCTTTGAAACATGTTACCCTGAAAAAAGCACATCTACAAATAAATATGGAAACCAAATATCAGGATGATCAATACCCCACATTCCTCATCACGATCAATAACAGCATATCTTTGAGCAAGTGTACTGATATCATTTCTGATGTTGTCAGCACCATGTGTTGCATCATTCATCTCCTGTTTAAGCTGTTCAATTTGCTTGTTGTAGTCCTCCAGTGATGAGCAAATTGCTTCCTACATACAAATAAGAATATTAACCTTTAAAATTTTGACGGGCGCATTCAATTTCCAATAAAAAATTGTAGCCTTAGGAGAAAAATGAAAAATGCAAGATTACAGAGAACCATAACAAATACTGATTTGACAGGATCTTACTTTGAAGTCATCAATCAAGGCAAAGTCTGGAAAAAATGGTAATATATCCTCAATCTTTAAAAGGCCATCAGTTTCCTTGAGAAATGCTATCGCCTTCCTTATGTTCTCCCTTTTAGCTCCCTTTTCCTGCTCAACTACATGCTTTGCAACCATGAGCCAAAGCTTCTTTCTCAGCTCTTCATCATCTTCAACCTTATCAGCTTCAGCCATAGCAAGCTCAGGATCGACCTAATAAATGATAAGGAGAAATGTAAGGCTTCTAAAATGTATTTTAGCATGATACCCATTGAAAGAGTTTTAAGAATTTCACTAAGGATCTATGGTTGAAGCAGCTTAATTCTGAAACCGCTGAATTTTAAGTTATGGAAAATTCAGATAGTTTAATTCATTAAAAGTTTCAGCTACTGCCATCAAAATTACCCAAACACACTTTCTTTTCCCATCCCAATGGCGAGAAATAAAGGAAGAATGGCCATCAATGTATCATTCTGAAATCAACATATGTGCTAAATTTCCTGGAAGGTATTTATCTATCTGAAATTGTAAGCATATGATAGGAATGATTCAAATGCCTAGATGGCTTAAAATTAAAATTCCTGCATGCTTACATATGATCCAAGCACATGATACATATTATAGAAGTACTAATAATGAACAGCTACCAACACACTAAAGTACACCAATAGAAATAAAACATAGTTGAACCACAAAAATGTTAAAACAACATATCACCTGTAAAGCAAGTGCAACTGCTTCTTCATGCATAGACATCATGCTGTATATATGAACACAAGCACGCATTCGCTTTTCCTTGAGGCAAAGACGCAAGGCATACTTTGGATCATAAAAGAAATCGGGTCCATTTTCTTGTCCTTTTCCAAATTTGCATTGTAGAAAACGCAAAACGGAACTATCATCTTCCTAATTATGATATGGAAGGAAATTAAAATTCAATCATTGACTAGAATATAAATTCATCAAATAATCAAACACAAAGAATGATACATAACCTTGCATCATTCCATGCTCAGGTCAAGCTAAAATCACTCAACAGCATCACATTATGTTCAATATGAAAAAGAACATAAATCCAAACACATGAAATCAAATATATGAAAAACATTACCAGAATATCTTTCAGAGTTCCTCATCAAAACAATCAGTAAAGATACTATAAAAAAGAATCGATGGACTAGTAAATACCATGTAGTAACTTGGGTCCATGACAAACAAAAATTGTCAAGACTTTTAAATAGGAATTTTCAGAATAAATACACAATGGTTAGTACCTGAAAGCTAGACATGGATACACAGATATGAACAGAAAAAAGATAATAATAACAATGAAATTCACCAAATTTCATCAACATTAATACACAACAAAATCAGGCATATTTATGGAACAGAAGATGCAGAAGACATGACACAAATATAAATTCTATACTGTAGTTTCAAAATATAGATTCAAAACAATAAAGTGTCTCTCAACCTGCTTGGCATACAAAGACAGCAGCAAGTTGTGAACACCAGGATCCTCATTATGCAGGCGATGGATGCAGAATTCTAGATATTTGATGACTTCATGGGTTTCATTCCTGCAATTTTATGAGTTTCAGTAAATAAATAAATTAATTCAAAGGTCTCAAAAAACAAGAGAATGGTCACGTATGCATAGCACTCAGTGCTTGATGATGTAAGAGTTGTAACTTGAAGAAGGATACTTCCATGTCATAGAGCCAAATAACAGATCTTTTATCAAATGTGCATCTCAAATAGTAGAAAGAATACACAAATAAAGAAAACAAAACAGAAAAAAGAAAAGAAGAAGAAGAAGATTATGCGAACAAGAAAACCACAGACCACACTTATTATCTTTTCCAAATTAATATAGCATTTACAAACTAACCAATGCTGACCTCTCGTAACTACAAATATCCACAGCTACAATTTCTAAAATGAGAATCAAGGGAAAAACAGATTGAATCAGAATATCCAGAAGCGCCACAAGCAGTACTTTGCCATATACAGCTGTTAGCTGAAACTGCTTTAAAAGTAGAATGATAGTCTGTAGAAGAACTCTGACATGGTCAGGGACGAAATGTGCTTTATCCAGGCCAAAAGAATATGAGAAACTTCATAAACTCAATCTTATTTATGTTAAAGAAACATATAACTTAATAAATACACAAAATAGGACGAAAATTACTTTGCATGAGGTTCACTTGAATAGCGCATCATAGCAGGAATTAATTTTCTTGGGTTTAGGTTGTTTGTGGTCATCCATGACTCCACAGTTTCATATGCATCAAGCATGATTAGATCTGGGGCAAACTTGTACTGCAAAGTAAGCACAACCTTGTTAATTGCATTTTGATAATAACAGAATAAGAATGAGAGACCATGGTCTCCGACAAACATGTCAGATCAGCTATCCATATCTCATAGAATAAGGATGACAATAAAGAATTCAACAGAATGGCAATGGACATGCAGACTGTGTCAGAACCACAGAGCTTGATTTGTACCTGAAGGTCTATTGGAACAGCAGGTTTTCGGAGCACTTCCAATGCTTTCTTTGCTTCCCCTTGCTGAAGAATATGAAATACACAAGTATATAATTAAATTAAGAAATTGAATACATATTTCTCAATCATAAAAAACAGCTATGAAATATCTGAATATCTAATCTTTGCCATTAAATCACTTTCCCTAAAATTAACTCCTCTCATCTATCAATAAAATGCACTATGAACCAAACGGGAAAATGGAGACCTAGATTTGTATATTGTGTCCATTAGAATTAGAGGGAAGGGGAATAAAATCTATGATCATTGCATCGCAGTTATAAGCTCCAATTACAACAGTATTCTACAAGAATACTACTATGGAAATGAAAAGCACCTGAACATAATAGTGGACCACAATTTCATACTGTTCCTTCAAACTAGCAAAATATACCAGTTCTTCAACCCTACCATAACTGCACAAAGTTTCAAAAAGAAAAATAACAAATAAATTGAACTACTTTCAGTAAGAAAAAAAATATTATGATAAGAAAGAGGTAAGCATCTTCAATATTAGCACAAGGCATTAATACTTCAAATGCTTGGAAAATGGGAAAGTCAATTTGACATATTTACAAATCAGAGGACAAACTAATAGCAAAACAATTTATGAAATTATGGATCAAGCAGCTAAACAGACCTATTTTGTTACCAAAGGAGGTTGCAGTTACTAGGAATTGGTAAATCCTTGGTAGTTCATAGGACAAAAACCGTAAAACATTACACCGCACATATTGTTCCAAAGGCAAAAAGTTTACACTGAGAAGAGTCAACATATTATAGCATAATTACCTTTCCAAAAGTTTCATTGTAGTTGCCTCATCCAAAACATCCTTGCAGTCACTGAGGAAAGCACGAAATTCTTTAATAATTGATTGGTACTCTGAATTATGATTCTCCAAACCATTGTCCTCTTCCAAGAGAAGCCGGTTTATCTAAAAAGTTCGAAATTAACATCTTACATTAACATTTTACAAATGGTAACAACTATTTACTGAGTTGTAACTTCTTTCAGAAAAAAGATAAAAATCATTTTGTTATAAATAGAATACATGTATTCTCCAACAGAAAATCTTAAACATGTTGAGTTCCCTGTTTCCAACATAATTTTTTATTCCTATATCTACATAGGTTTTTAAGACTACAAAGCTTATCTGGTTAACTATTTTTATCTGAAAACCGTTTCCAAATATCTGTTCTCATAACCGGAGAACAACAAATGTGGAAATGTACTACTTAAGCCATCTTTATTATCGGAGATAAAATGCAAACCAAAGAGGTAGTTTATTCATTGAAGAGCTATGCATTATTTGAAGCAAATACTTTGTCCAGGTACAATTCCATTGCCCACGTGGAAATCATTGTTATTTGGCATTTGTCATCCTTTGCAAGATTATCAAGCTTCCGTAATAAGAAAGTTCTCAAAGCATCCTGTGAGTAAGCAAAGCACCACGTAAGTTTGTATGTGTATGTGCTGAAATACGATCAAACTAATTCTAGATTCACAAAATAAATAAATAAATAATTCTATTTTCTTTGAGAGTGTGAATATGTTGAAGACCAAATCTCAACAAACCAATTATGCAGAACAATTCCAAGAAAATTCAAGAATTAGTATTGATAAGATGAACTTCGAGGGTCATCCAACCTCCCTAACAATCTGTTTACAATACTCTGCATGCCCCTCTCCACTCACGCTCTCTC
>JANKKB010002421.1:0-12605 GCA_026225775.1 Bursera palmeri
TTTTCTTTGTCCAAAAATTTATTAATAAAATGTCCATAAAATAAATTACTATTAAAAAAAATAAAAATTTGCAAAATATTTATTTTCTTTACACCCATCTCTCTATCTACTCCAAGGTTCTTTTCTTCTGTGAATGTTGGATTAAATAGTACTTTGTCTAAGTTTATTATTCCTAAACTCTTTCTTTATTAAACGGTTTTTTTTATGAGATTAAAGACAAATATATAATTACAAATGAGAACAATACGATGTAGTTTTCATTACTTCTATGCTTGTAATCCCTTTTATTTTTTTTAATGAATGACATGGATCACCTTACTTGTTAATTACTTATTACTATACATCTTTGATATGCATCTCTTCAATTAATTTTTTGAATTAATTTACTTAATCAGAATCTGATCAATTCCTAATGAAACTTGGAAACTACTAGTATACAAGTATTTTCAATTAATCTATTTTCACTATTGAGCCGTATAATTTTTTTGTGACTATTATATTTAGAGAGAAGATTTAGATGAAGCATCTGAGAAGAGAAGATTAAAGAGACATAGAAGAATGGAAGGTTAATGAAGCTAATAGTTCTTTAGAAGAAGAGAATTTATTAAATAGTTACTGTATAAATTAGGTACATATTTATTTAGAAAATTAATTTATCATAATATTATTTTTGATAGAGGTTATATTTAGTATTTGAATAGGTGTAGGGAGTAAAAACTAAAATTTTAAATTTTAGTAGAGGGTTTAATGAAAAAATGGTGTGAGCAAAAATTTGGGAGAAAATAGCCCCACCCAATTTGTATTTGAAGTCTACGAGGCTGTTTGTTTTTTTAATTTGAAATCTAAATAATTCTAAATTAAATTGAAATCTAAATAGATCTTTTATATCTAAATATATAAATATGAATGATATATTTATTTTTTTAATTTCAAATATATTCAGATCTTAATGATATGTTTAATTTTTAATTTCAACATTTGATTTAAAATGTTTGAAACTAATATTTGTACATATCTATCATCATTGATGTTATTTTCACTTATGTATTTGTGTCTGTTGAAACTTGATATATTAAAAATATTTATAAATTCGTAGTTTAATAAGATTAACACTAAAGTATTTAATATTTATACTTAAAACATGTTATTATTTTTCTTAAAATATTAAAAATAAATTTTTATATATTTATTTAAATATATATTATTTTGTAAAAATTATAGACAAATAGGTCATAAATGAATTAAATAATAAAAACTTATAAATTAAAATTCCCATAATACCCTTAGGTGATTTAAAAAAAAAAGATTTTTTTATTATTGTAAATGATTAGCTTTTTAATTTTGTAATTTTATATAAATCAATGTTAAAATAAAAAAAAAATAAAAACTCTTTTTAGTCTCATATTATTTTTTAGGTGATTTTTTTAAAATTTATGATGATTAAATTAATATTATATTTCTATAATCATATATTATTTAAATAAAAATTTGATATATTAAAAATAGACTTGTAAAATTAGAACTTTCTCCACTGTTAGAAATTTAATATCCAAATAAAATTTAACTCCAGCAGTGATAATGATTCCTAGCTAAATCCAATATTGACTTATCGATCGGACTGTTTAATTCTTTTGAGTTAATAATAGTTATTGATCCTAACCAAAGGTTACTTTAGTTAATAATAGATATATATATATATCTTTAATGATTTTTGTATGCAAAATTGTAGGTCATGTGCTTGTACATTACAGGGCATCTTAACACTGTTTTTACGGCTGAGCATCGCAAAGAAATCTTGCGTTACTTGTACAATCATCAGGTAACTTGTTTTGGGATTTACCATGCATATATCTAAAAGGGGAACTTTGAATATTCTTTCCTTTCCTTTGATCTGTTTTCTTGTTTGAGTTGAAACATTTCATATAATTTCTCAACGTTAAAGTGTGTGTACGCACGCTGTAGCATGAAGATGGTGGATGGGGAATACACATTGAGAGCCACAGCAGCATGTTCGGTACAGTTTTTAGCTACATTTGCATGCGTCTGCTTGGATTGGGACCTGATGATGGTGAAAACAATGCTTGTGCAAGAGCAAGAAAGTGGATTCTCGACCACGGTGGTGTAACATATGTACCCTCATGGGGCAAGAATTGGCTTTCGGTATCACCATATGCACTTGATATATCTAAAAATTAATCAAAGTTTAAGCACAATAATTAATTTTCTTTTTGTTGTTTTGCCAATATAGATACTAGGACTTTTTGAATGGTCCGGAACCAACCCAATGCCCCCAGAGTTCTGGATCCTTCCTTCATTTCTCCCAATGCATCCAGGTTTGTGCAATTTTCTCAACGTTGAATGGGGTTATTTAACTGTGACATATTTTGCATGTAACAGAAAATTGAAATTACAAGATCATATCAGTGGTATATGCATTTCTGATTTTCTATTCCCCTCTTCAGTTCTGCAATAAGAAGATGCTAAATGTTTGTTATTTTTGTTCGATTAAAATTCTATTAATAAGAAATTAATGAATAAATAAACAATAGAATAAAAGTTCAACAATCTCGAGAAAGATAATTAGAATTAGAAAGACGTATATCATTTAATGTAATTTTAACAGCATTTTTGACTTTTTCCCTCTTTAACGCAGCAAAAATGTGGTGTTATTGTCGATTGGTTTACATGCCGCTTTCTTATTTATATGGGAAAAGATTTGTTGGTCCAATTACACCACTTATTCAACAGTTGAGAGGAGAACTCCACACTGAACCTTACAATGAAATCAACTGGAGAAAAGTGCGTCATCTATGTGCAAAGGTGGTTTTACCTTTATCTTTTGACATTGGTACATGTTAATCATATTCAATATTGTTGCTATTATGAACTAATTAAATAATTTAAAAAAAAAATTACAGGAGGATCTGTACTATCCTCGTCCATTAGTGCAGAATGTGCTTTGGGATAGCCTTTACATAGCAACCGAGCCTCTCCTAACTCGTTGGCCTATGAACAAATTGTTCAGGGAGAGGGCTCTCCAAGAAACAATGAAATTCATACATTATGAAGATGAGAATAGTCGATACATTACAATTGGATGTGTGGAAAAGGTAAAATTATTTTTAATTCTTATAGAAATAATTGCAGAAATGGACCTAAATGAATGGAGATATTTGAAAATTGATGTCTTTAAAAATTTGCTGTCATGATCTTATATCTGACGACAAATGACTTTTGAAAGTGCATAACTCTAATATTCAAACTTATGATAGATCATAATACATAAATTTTTTAAAAGTAAGTCAATTTTCAATGAAACTCCATACTTTGGATCAAAATCTTAAATCATTGAATCTTATAACTAGAATTTTTTATTTTGAATTTAGTTTTTCAGCTTTTATATTTCTTTTGGTATGTATCTTGTGAAAATTGGCCCCCCTTAAATCTTTACGAGGATTTTACTATAAAATTCATGATCCCATAAAACTCTAATATTTGTATCCACAACAAAAAGGCATCTTGTGGCGATATTAGTGCGAAAGATTCTAACTTCTTCAGTTAGCTTATCAATATCAGCTGATCGATAAGTTTAAAAAAAGAGAAACAATGAGTTTGGTGATTGCCCACAATTGTTGTCCAATGACATCAACATTGGGTTGGGTTGTGCCTAATTGTTGAGTGCAAACTAAACCAACATCTATCGAACTATTGTTGAGACGAAGACAGAGATGATTTAATTTGCAAGCTTGACCATAGATTCCACTTGAATTGAACAGCCACTATGTATGCTTGCTTGCTGGGTTGAAGATCCCAATGGGGATGCCTTTCAGAAGCATCTTGCTAGAACCGTAGATTACATTTGGCTCGGAGAAGATGGAATGAAGGTTCAGGTTTGTACGCACTTAACGTCTTCATTATTTTTTATTTGCATTTTATTTTTCTAATTTTAAACGTGGCAACCCATCATTCATATGCAGACTTTTGGCAGCCAAGTGTGGGATACTGCTCTTGGTCTTCAGGCTTTGATTGCTAGCAACCTCGCAGATGAAATTGGACCTACACTTGCCAAAGGACATGATTTCTTAAAGCAGTCTCAGGCAATTTAATATTAATTTCCTCTTCATTAATCATAAAATTAAACTAACAATAAGTTTCATTAATTACTTAATTATTGGAAATTTTGAAGATCAAGGACAATCCGTCGGGCAACTTTAAGAGTATGTTCCGTCACTTTTCTAAAGGAGCTTGGACTTTCTCTGATCAAGATCATGGATGGCAAGTTTCTGATTGCACTGCAGAAAGTTTGAAGGTACTCAATGCTTTTTCCAATGCTGCATGCAGACGAGTTCATTAATTTGAAGCCAATTATTTTCTATTTAACTAATATTTCTTTATTTATTTTGCTCAGTGTTGCCTACTTCTTTCAATGTTGCCCCAAGATACTGTTGGAGAGAAAATGAAACCTGAGTGGCTATATGAGGCTGTCAATTTCATACTTTCTCTTCAGGTAAATTAATGATATTTAACTTGCATCAAAACTATATGCATGTTGCAGCTTGTCTAAGTAACATATATGGCACGTTCTTGGAGTTTTCATAAAATTTACCGTTTAATTAAGATTTCTAAAATGGTACAGGATGAAGATGGTGGTTTAGCAGTGTGGGAGCCAGCAGGTGCCTCGTTATTGCTGGAGGTAACTATTTCTACAATTATGACCTCAACTTTTATTTTCCAGGTGAAAATTGTAATATTGACGGTAAAAAAAGCAGAGAAAGGGGAGAAAAATGAGAGTGATGTAAAATCAATTTTATCACCAATAATGCAAGACCTACATGGGCTTATTAAAATTTTTCATGGTCTATGTGTGGCTTTGTTGTTTCCGTTCTAGTAATTGAGAACTGAATAATTGTCTATTGGCTATAAGCTATTTAACATAAAATAAATTTTATAATCTCTTGGTAAGTTTCTTTGTCTTTCTGTTTTGCGATTTCCTCTTCAGTGGCTCAATCCGGTCGACTTTCTTGAAGACCTTGTTGTTGAGCATACGTAAGTGTCTTGAATCCTTTCAACACTGTGCAGTTCTACATATTGTTAATTTGTTGTTTGCTTAGCAATAAAGCAATGATGTATTCAGGTATGTTGAGTGCACTTCATCGGCAATCCAAGCATTTGTTCTGTTTAAGAAATTACACCCCCATCACCGTAAGACAGAGATTGAAAATTTCATCACCAAAGCTGTCAAGTACATTGAAAACCAACAAACTGCTGATGGTTCATGGTATATGTTTCTTATTGCATTCATATACAAGTAATGGTACATATACAATCAACTTGTACATTCCAACCCATATACCTTGACATGGCAAGAATTCGATAAAAATGAAAAATAAATTAAATAAATGAAGTGGGATCTACTGATTCAGTAACTTTGTGCCACCTTAAATTCTATGAGTTGGATTACATAAGTTGATTGTATACCTAGAATTATTTCACTGTATATATTTAAGTTGTAAATTTGTCTCTTCTAATTCTCATCACAAGCTTGTGTACAGGTATGGAAATTGGGGAATTTGCTTCATATATGGTACAAGTTTCGCCCTTGGAGGGTTGGTTGCTGCTGGCAAGACTTACAACAATTGTTTGGCTATCCGTAAAGCAGTTGATTTTCTGTTGCATTCACAATGTGAAGATGGTGGTTGGGGAGAAAGCTACCTTTCATGCTCAAATAAGGTAATTTCTTTTGAATACAAGAATAGTTTCAACTCTTGACGCTCTCTCCAATAACAAAATGGAATGTTGTCCTAATTTTTTAGCTTGGTGATACAGATATATACACCTCTTGAAGGACGGAGATCAAATTTGGTACACACTGCACTGGCTGTGATAGGTTTAATTCATTCTGGACAGGTGAACTTAAGATCACTTAAAAACATATTTATTTCATTTATATAGTGATGTTATTTGAGCACCACTCATGGCTTAATAGTACCATCTTCATTTAATTTTTAAACAATTGTAAGAATGTGAAAAAAAAAAAAAAATTGTTGCGAGAGACAAGCTTTTGCGACAATTAGCTACAACTAAATGTAAAAAATTATATCTCTTGATCGTATTCTCTTTTCTAATAAGCCTATCTTCGTATTCACCTATTTGCTAAATCTAATTTTAATCTTGCCATTTGAGCTTCAAGCCTTATGGCATTTTCTATTTAATTTCGTTTATTACGAGCTCGTTATGGTAGTGTTCAATCTTTGTAGAATAATAGGGAAATGCAAATAGTTTTCATACCTTCAGTTTTTATTTTTTTTAATGATTAAATTAGGAGAAAAGGGCTCTTTAGTTTTAGAAGTGGACTCAAATAGCACCATCTCATTTTATATTTCTGAATGCTTCTCTCCATAATTTAGTATTAAAGATTTAGATTTTATTTCGTAATAGGTTGAGAGAGACCCTACACCTATTCATCGTGGGGCAAAGTTGTTGATCAACTCTCAATTGGAAAATGGTGACTTCCCCCAACAGGTAAACTTTCTTCCAATTAATATTGATTTCACACTGACAAGTAAGTTGATAATGTTTATTAACTAGTCATTCATTATTACAAATGCCAGGAAATCATGGGAGTTTTCATGAGAAACTGCATGCTACACTATGCAGAATATAGGAATATTTTTCCACTGTGGGCTTTAGCAGAATACCGCNTCGAAAGTTCCTTTGCCAGGGAAAACCGCTTAAAGTATAATGTACTTTCGGGAATAAAAATGCAGCAAAGAGTTTTGCATGGATATTCATGTCAGTTAAATGCTGATCATGGTATCTTTATATATTCTATGGCAGATGGAACAACACTCATAAATAATGATTTATCATTAATTCACAATTGCTAATAAAAATTTGTGAGTATTTTTTTTCGTACAACCCAAGAGCATTTTTTTCTAGCTGAACTTAATGAATAATAGAGGTCGATCATAACACTATTGTTATGCTGGTGGATAACTCAGGGACTCTTGCACACTCTGTGATCTAAGTGCTACATGAGACAAGAGATAAGTACACAGATATGCCACAAGTGTGTCGACAATTAACCAATTGGTGACCACTTGCAGTTCTATGCAATAATCGAACATGTAAAAAGACAAATCCTTCCATAGTAATGATATACTTCACCACATGGAGTCCCTTCATGTCACAATGTCAATATTTGATCACCATATACGAACAACTCCCACTTGATCAAATAATGCATAATTCTAGTTTAAACCATATTGGCCACATCTGAAAATTCTTTAATTCATTTTATTTAAAGTAAAATGACAACAATTTCCTGAACTAGGAAAACACAATCAGTACTTAATTTCAATTTACAATTTCAGTCAAACAATCTTATTTGACTTGAATTCAAAGTTTATATTAAGTACTTCCTATAAGCCTATTCCAAAGGTTTTTCCNTTAACACACGTTGTTGATGACTTTTCGCTAAAGTGCCGATGTTATATAGATCCTTTTAGATTTCTTAAACTGATTTTACAACTTAGAAATCTAATATAACTCTTGGTACCTCGCTAATTTTCTCTATCTTCTTTCTGGGCAATTTAAAATTAGACAGAGTTGTATTGTTAATCTTAGTCATCCCCAAGATTCTCATAATGATTTTTATGTGTCACATGTTTTAACAATACATCTAGATGATTTTCAAATCCATTTTACTCACATGCTCTCTAAACTTCTTCAAAGATAATCCCTTGGTCATGGGATCAGCCACCATCTCACAAGAGACTTTAATNATCTCTCCTCTCCACTTGTATAAAGTGATATCTGATATAATTTTGTTTGCTCTAAGGCTTATTTCATCCATTTTTACCCAATAAGAAGTTGCATTTTGTTGGAACCCAAAAAATTGATCAAACCGAATTATTAGATGTGAAATAAAGTTCTCCAAATTTGGGCTGGAGATAACACCACAATAACATAAACATAAATTTCTTTTTATTCTACTTGTCAACAGACTTATTTATAATAGACATCTAATCAATGGTTACTTCCTAAATAATCTCATTATCTCCTGAGAAAGCTCAACAATATCTTCCAACTGTACGCCTAAAGAAGAGTTCAGATAGTCAATGTCTTCCCTTATGAATAGCTCCTGCTTCCATATCATTATCCTCTTGAACTGATTCTCCACGTTTTGCTGTCATCATAGCCATTTAATATCTTGGGTTTGGTTTCCTAATTCTTTGAAGCCTATCACGCACCGTCCCTGGAACATTGACCTTGTCCACAAGGTCAAAATCTGGAAATTGATTCTACACCTATTCGGTTGCTTCCTAGGTGGCTTCTGCATCTGGTAAATGCTTCCATTTGATCAATAATTCAGCTACAATCCTGTTGCCTTGTTTTACCCAGCGAAAATTCTTGGCGACTTCTGGTTCTACCAACAAGTAGCCTTCCCCTGATATTGGTGGTGTAGTACACATTGCGACTTCTCCTTCTCTGGTGCGTCTTTTAAGGCATGAGATGTGGAATAGGGGGTGGATCTTAGAATGCTCTGGTAGCTCTAATTTGTAAGCTACAGTACCTAACTTCTCCAATAACCGGTAAGGTTTAAAATACTTCCTAGCAAGCTTTTGGTTTGCACGTTTGAACACTGACTTTTGTCTGAATGGTTGCAGCTTAAGAAAGACCCAATCATTTATCTCGAATGAGTCATCACGACGATGAGCATCTGGCTGTTGCTTCATTCGATTCTTGGCCTTCTCTAAATTCTGTTTTAGGTGCCTAAGTAACTCGTCCCTTTCACATAGCTCCTTGTTTACTTCCTGCACCACTGCACTGCCTTGTAAATAATGAGTGATTACAGGTGGTGGCCTTCCATGCAAGGCCTTAAATGAGGTTAGCCCAATGGCTCGGTGAAATGTGGTATTATACCAAAATTCTACCCAAGGTAGATGACAATTCCATTGTTTCGGTACCTAACCAGCTAGGCAACGAAGGTACTATTTTAGGCTTCGGTTGACCACTTCAGTCTGTCCATCCGTCTTAGGGTGATAAGCCGATGACATCTTGAATTGAGTTCCTTGTAGCTTAAAGAATTCCTACAAAAAATTACTAGTAAACACTGCATCACGATCGCTAAGAATGGTTTGAGGAATTCCATGGTGTCGAGCCACATTTTCAATATACACCTTTGCTATTTTCTTGGCTGTAAATAGGTGGGTCAACCCAATGAAGTGTGCATATTTTGTTAAACAGTCCACCACTATGAGAATAACATTCTTCCCTTGGGAATTCAACAATCCTTCTATAAAGTCCATAGAAATATCTTGTGGTAACCCAGATTTTTGTAAATAGTCATTTAGGAGTGTTAATGAAAGATTTCAAAGTTAGAAATCGTAATATGACGTATTTGTGACGTACATTGGATGACACAGATGTGTTGATGTTGTGTATATGAGTATTTAGAGGTTTTCGAGAAATTTTACTAAAACGTAATTTTTTGTCGGTTCGTGAGTTTTTCGCTTTAGTACCCGATCGTGATATTTTGAGGGTCACGTTGATGGGAAATGGATGAGGACGAGTCAACGATGAGATGCCAAGACTTTAGGGTCAGAATTCACGATCGTCGAAGGTTTGAAAAATTATAGAAAGACCCCTGAAACCCAAAGTCTATATAAACTACATAGGAGGCCAACACTTAGAGAAATCTGTTGAAACACCCTTGGTTCACCGAAAGTCACTGTCTCCAGTGATCGTTCGTATTCCGATGGAGTTTGGGCTGGTGGCTGGTGGCCGGTGGCAATGGCTTTGTCTCGGCTGCTTAAGCACCGTGGTGGTCGTCGTTTCCCCGCCCAATGCTGAAGTAGTCGTAGATCAGGTTTGAAAATTACGGTTATCAAAAATGGATCTCCCTCCTCCGGTGACGTTAGCCCCCACCACCGGTTGGGATCGACTCATCTCGGCGTGAGGAGTCCGAAGGTGGTCTCTGATCGACCATCCGAGGCTTGGATTGTCAAAAATTGACCCGAGATGGTTCGACTTCCACCTCACCGATCTGCCACCGTCGGTTGTCCCCTTGCCTCAACCCCGACACCATCACACTCAGCTCACCGAGACGATTCCAGTGGTGGTGCTCGATCACCATTCCCGATTGCCTAGCAATTTTTTGACGAGTGGACGTCTTCCAAGGCTGTCGTTAAAAAAATCAGATGGCCCCCTAGCTTTTGGGTTTTGACAGTTTCACTCGTTTGGCACACCCCCACTGTTTTGGATGTTGGCAGTTTACCTCCTACCATGTGTGACGACGTAAGGACCCCCAAAGATTTACAAGTTAGCAATCTCACCCCCGTTTGATTAATTAAGTATAGTTTATGGATTTACGGTAACACCCTCGATGGATAAAATATCAATTTAACCCCCGGTTACGGTTTTTCATGGTTATGATCCCGTGACTTCGGGGACTCATCCGAGATCATCGGGACACATGGATTCGTAATACGAATGAGAAAAAAAGAGAAAAAGAGGTCTAGGAACTACGATATGGATATCGAGGTAGGGATTTCTAATTGTACTTTTATATTATGTTTTAGCATGCATGTGAATTTACTTTACTGTTGTGGCTAGGGAATAGAGACTATGATGAACGAATAGGTACATTAGATGATTAGATAGATCGGGATGTTACGTACGTGTGTACAAAATTATGAAAATACAGGGTTAGTTGGGAAACCGGATAGAATGTGTAAGATTGTGATATCGGAATGAGATGGCACGTGAGGATATGACCGGTGTATGGGTGTTACTTGAGAGACGGAACGGTTTAGATTAGGACGTTATGGGTGCGGATATGATTTTACGGAAATACTCGTAAGTCAGGAAATCAGGCGGACGTATATGATTGTGTCACAGGATGGTGAATGCGGAACGGAGTAAGGATGAGGGGTATCACGTATGGCAATACGAGAGGATATGACTAGAATTTAGGGATAAGTAAGTGCCAGTATGTTATGGAATGGATGATACGCGTGTGTCCACGGGTTACGGAACGATGACATGGGTGGTGAGAGGATGGGATAGATGGAATATGAGATATGGTACATGGACGTACATGTGTGATGAGATGTATATGACACTGGAATATGGTACTCGTGCATTGCGGGTTGGATAAGACACGAGGGGTGTCTGAGAACGTGTTCGTAAGTAATGGGACTTATGGGACAAAGGTGGTACGTGAATATAAGTCATAAGATAATAAGATACGAGTGAGTCGTACGTGAGTGAGACCATATGGGCTAGTGGTAATCATTGAACGGTCTTAGGACTGGATGATATGTACATGGTATTGTAACCGAGGTGAACTCGGTATTGACTACAGATGCGTAATAGTGAGATTAGTGTGCACCTGAGGTAGAGAATATCTCAAACGAAAATTTGGAGTACGTGAGAGAGAGATAGAGAGACGGCTTATGTGTATTAAGAATGTTTGTTAGGATGCATGCATGTATGTTAAATGTTATAGAACTGTATAGTGTTAAAAATTCCTACTGGGTTGTGTTGCTCACCCCTTCCTCCACAGGTACCCGAGGTCAGGAGTCTAGCGGAGATGATTTGGAGCTCACGTATAGGATCTCGGACAGTCATGGCTATGTTGGGTAGTTAGAGTGAGTCGTTTCTATGTGTTTATGTATAAAAATTTTGTAACCCATATTTTCAATATAAATGTTTTGATTAAAATGTTTTATTTACTTTTTATTTTATTTATTTACACAGTGGCCCTTGGGATCCCTGTATAAGGGGTTTCGGGTTGCCACAAAATGGTATTAGAGCACGAACTTTACACTGTGGACCTAGGGTATGGGTAGGGTGGTTAGGAAAGGGAGTTGAGTCTTGTGTCCAATAGGAATGTGTCGTCGCTAAAAGTTCATGGCATGCATGGATGGTGTACACGTGTGGTGTACATGTGATAAGAAGTGTCGGACTCATGATGTAATATCCGAGAGTAATAGGATAATTGAGACGTACGTATGGGAGGTCGTACGGGATGTTGGTAATGAGATGGATGATATGAGTACGGATGGTACGGATGGACCTCGGATTGACTTAGCTAATACATAGTGATCTGGGAGGACTTGTCAGTGATGTACGGACATACCGGTTGATATACGATAGTCTAGAGGTGTGCGGACTGACCAGTTGATATACGATAGTCTAGAGGTGTGCGGACTGACCAGTTGATATGCGGTAGTCCAATGATTAGTTGAGAGGGATCTTTGAGCCCATTGTGATATGGGATAGATCGATTATAGTGTTAAGCCGTAGATGGACTCGTGATGATCCGGGATCTAAAGGGAAACACTTACGGTATGATTATATAGGTAGTTGATAAGCACTTAAAAGTGTACATTTATTATGAGTTTAAATATCATTTTTACGCTTTAAGTGTTATTAATTTTAGTATTTGCTTTGATTTGTGCTTAAAAGAATTATTATTATAAATTTTTATTTTTGGTTACTTTGATCTAAGCCAAGTAAAATGAGCATAACTTTCAATCCAGAAGCCCATTTGGTTCAAATCTTATATCTATGGAAAGCTAATGGATTTCTCCACAAAC
>JANKKB010002422.1:0-18755 GCA_026225775.1 Bursera palmeri
TTTACCATCATGGTAGGTGTTGAGCACTTAAAAATGTATATTTATTAAGAGTTTAAATCATTATTTCTATACTTTAAGTGTCATTAATTTGATAAATTTATCTTAAAAGTAAAATTGTCATTAATTCAGATTAACGGTTATTTTAACGTATACTCGGTAAAATATGTATAACTTTTAATCTAGACGTCCAATTGATGCAATTCTTTTTTCTTTTTATATTTTCGTGGCCTAATTCCTTACATATTTGAAGAAGAACACAAAGCCCAATCCAACATTAAATGGGTCAAAAGTGGGTGGCAATAGTAATAGACCATATTTTAGAAGATCAAGCTTGACATACCTTTAGTATTTAGATTGTATCTCACAAAATATATATCCCAATACTATGATTCTAGATTATTTGGATAAATAATTCAATGATATAAAATTGTCTCTTTTCCAATTTATCAAATTCGGTGGTTAAGAAACTCCAAAATATCTTGCAAGTTGATGGAGTGGTTTGTAGATATCATTTGCAATAAGCTTCTGTATTTAAGCCATATCTCAGTAAATATAACTCCAAATGACTTGATTCTTATGGCTATGGAAAGCTTGTTTAATTATCTACAACTTGTCTCTTTTCAATTTTATCAAATTATATGGTTAAGAAACTCTGTAATTCCTTGCAAGTTGCTAGCGTGGTTGGTGTGTGAGAATTGACATAGCTGTTGTATTTTAGACATTTATCAATAAATACTTATCCAAATGGCACAATTCAAGTGACTATGGAACAATAAGATAATTATTTACATCTTTTATGTTGGACACTTTGATAAATTCGGTGTGAAAGTTGTTCCAAAAGTGGTTACAAGTGATAAGAGTGGTTGGTGGCTATAAATGAGTTATCATGCAAATTCCTTGAATGTCCTCTCTCATTTGCCTATAAAAGGAGACCATTGGCTCATTGAAAATGTACAATTCATTTCTAGAGTCTTTAGTTTCATTTCTATTGTATTTTTTAGTTGTAGTATGTTTTTTTAAATTCCTAGGTAAGACTAGGAGTGAAATACTCATTTGGTTATAGTTTTGTTCTTAATCCTATTTTTTTTCAATGTTTTTTCTTTCAATCTATTTGAATAAACATTTTTAGAGTTATTTTACTTTGTTAAAAGCCTTGATTCATTGTAGACTTATCGGCACATTGAATGCTTGAAAATCTCTTTTATAAATCAAGTACATGTTTCTCAAAATGTTGTCGTTAGTCCGTTGAAAGGTAATTCTTTTATCTCATGTTTTCTTGAACTAAAACGTTTTCATCTTCCAATTGATTTTACTCTTTAGTTAATTTCAATTGAGTTATAAAAGGATCAAGAATATTTTCTACAATTCAAATGAGTGTGGATCTCTGATGCCTTAGTGTCTTTTACTTGAATCTAATTTTATTTAGTAACTTTATCTCTAAAATCAACCAACATTTCGTATACTTTTTCTTTGCTCTTGGATTTTGGACAAACGAATAAGGACCTTTAATTTTGATAATAATCTCACCGTGGATACGATATTTGGACTCACCGAAGACTATAATTAAGACTATCTACGCTTAGGTAATACTTTTTAAGTTATAGTAATAGCGCATATGCACTTTTATCTCTTTCAAAGCTTCTATCAAAAGATTTTCAAGTCTTTGATAATCTATAAAAGAAAGCTGAAAGTCTCAAAGAGAGTTGACCTTCGATCATCAAAGCTTTCTCAATAACTTTTCAGGTGTTTTGATCCTATATAAGAATGTATCTGTAGCAAGTTGAAAATTAATTGCTTAACCTGTAAATAAGTTACTTCTATCTATATAGTTATCATTGATGTTAATTTTTTCAAAACAATAATTAAATAAATTTTACAATGGCTACGGACGAAATAGGGGGGGAAATTACGAGCCACCCTCTCTGGTAAGGTTGACACCATAGCTTTTACAATGGTTAAAAAAAAAAAAAAAAACCCTATTATCATTGAATTAATCATTAGTGTTTAACAGCATAAGGGCTTTCTTATNTACGAGCCACCCTCTCTGGTAAGGTTGACACCATAGCTTTTACAATGGTTAAAAAAAAAAAAAAAACCCTATTATCATTGAATTAATCATTAGTGTTTAACAGCATAAGGGCTTTCTTATGATTTATAATGATCACAAGCAAACCCCTCTTATCTTTAAAAACAAAAACAAAACAAAAATAAAATTATTAGAAAACCTTATATTACTATTAAAAGACGATTAATGTAATGATACGGAGGGCACAGCTGGTTTAATGACAATTGCTAAAATCAATGGGGGTGAAAAACTTTCCCGAGGATAAAAATTGGTTTGACGTTTATGTTATTTATCTTTATGTTGCATGTTGACCGCTCGTTATAATGCTTTTCAGCCATTTGTGAAGGAAATCCTGAGTATTCAAGTCACTTAGTTATATCAAATTTTTTATGGTATTGTCCAAAGCATTAAGACATTCTAATTGTTGAGTACTTAAAAATATATATTTATTAAGAGTTTAAATCATCATTTTTACATTTTAAGTGTCATTAATTTAAGAAATTTGATTGTATTGAACTTAAAAGTAAAATTGTCATTAATTTGGATTAACGGTTATTTTGATGCATATTTGGTAAAATATGCATAACTTTTAATCTAGAGGTCTACTTGATGCAATTCTTTTTTTTACAGATTCCTAGCCCAATTCCTTACATATTTGAAGAAAAACACAAAGCCCAAATCTAACACTAAATAGGTTAAAAGTGGATGGCAATAATGGACCATATTCCAAAAGATCCAACTTGATATACTTTTAGTATTTGGACCGTATCTCACAAAATATGTATCCAATTACTATGATTCTACATGATTTGGACATATACTTTAATTATCTACAACGTTTTTCTTGGCCAATTTATCAAATTCGGTGGTTAAAAAACTTCAAAATGTCTTGCAAGTTGATAAAGTGGTCGGTGGATGTCATTTGACATAGCTACTGTATTTGGGCTATATCGTAGTGAATATAACTTCAAATGACTTGCTTCTTGTGACTATGGAAAGGTTGTTCAATTATATTCAAATGTTCTCTGTACCATTTTATCAAGTTTCATAGTTAAGAAATTCCAAAATGCCTTACAATTTGATAGAGTGGTTGGCATGCGAGGATTAATATAGCTGTTGTATTTTGGCCATTTCTCCATAATTACTAATCCAAATGGCACAATTCAAGCGTCTATGGAAAAATAAGATAATTATCTACAACTTTTATGATGGACAGTTTGACAATTTTAGTGTGTAAGTTGTTCAAAAAGTGGTTGCAAGTTGAAAAGAGTGGTTGGTGGTCATAAATGAATTATTATGCTAATTCCGTAAATGCCCTCTCCCATTTGCCTATAAAAAGGGACCATTGGTTTATTGGAAAGATGCACATTGGTTCTAGAGAGTTTAGTTTCATTTGTGTTGTATTTTTTAGTTGTAATATGTCTTTCTAAACTCTTAGCTAAGGCTAGGATTAAAGCACTCATTTGGTTATAGTTTTATTCTTAATCCGATTTTTATTATTCAATGTTTTTCCTTTCATTCTATTTTGAATAAATATTTTTAGAGTTGTTTTGCTTAGTTAAAAGTCTTAATTCATTATAGACTTATTGACACATTGAATGCTTGGAAAATTCTTTTACAAATCAAGAACAAGTGTCTCAAAATGTCGTCGTTAATCTGTTGAAAAGTATTTATTTTTCTTATACTTTTATATTTTAGAAAAGGTGATTTGTTAAGTTTCAATGTTTTCATCTTCCGATTGAGATAACTTTTTAATTTATTTCAATTGAGTAATAAAACGAATCAAATAATATTTTTACAATTCAAATTAGTGTGGGTCTCTAATGCTTCGTTTTTTGTACTTGAACTTAATTTTATACTTGGTAATTTTTATCTTTAAAACCAACCAACACTTCATATACTTTTCACTTGCTTTGGATCTTGGACATTGAATAAAGACCTTTAACCTTGATAGTAATCTCCTTATGGATACGATACTTGAACTTACCGAAAGCAATAATTAAGATTACCTATACTTGAGTAACACTTTCTAAGTTGTAGCACTTATAAGCATAACTTAAGTGCTTAAAAGTTTTAACTTTGAGGCGTTGAGTACATTATGTATAGTTATGCTATTTATTTTGTTAAAATTTAATCAATAATTTATCTTTTGTAATAATAGGTTAATAAAGTTTGACGTTTTAACGGTTCAACAAAATAAAGTCAAATTCTACAACTATTGCAAGCTACGAGCCCAAATGAAATAATCCAACTATCCAAGCCACCAAAAGTTTGTGAAGCTCAATGGAATATAGGGTCACAGCACAGTGTCGATGCAAATAATTAAATAGAAAGTAAACTGACAATCAAGAGAAAAGTTGCTCTCTTCATGTGATAACTTCACCAAAAGAAGAATTGGGCTTTAAATGGGAAAGCAAACAATCATGGTGGCCCCATATGTTCCTCGTGGCTCACTTTTCACAACTATCAGTGCCGTAAATTCATAAAAGAAAATCATGAAAGTGAAGTACCTTAATGTCAAGCCGTCCCCACCTGTCTCCCATGGCAGATAAGAGAAAGTATGAGATATGGCAGTTTATGAATTGAAAATATATGCCCAAGTGATTTGTTCAAGATTTCCTTGTTGAAAACAAAGACCACCCAAGGGGTTTTGTGAAATAGGTTGGCTTTGTTCAGGTAACAACCTTGGCGGTTATGAAATTGTATAACACAAATATGATACGAACATGAATATTATATTATGGTAGCATGCATGATATATACGATGAGATTTCAATAAGGGAAAATAATAGTTTACGGATGTAATTGAGTGATAATAATTTGGTAACATATTTTGGTGTTTTAAAACAACTATTTTAACTATTTTCATGTCATTGCTACATATTGATTTAATGTTTATATCCTTGTTTGTATAAATATGGCTCCTAAAACTTGAAAACACGTTCAATATTCAACACTAGTTACTGAAATAACTCTTACATCTAATTGATCAATTCCGTTGGTGATCTTCCTTTGAAGTTAGGGTTATTTCACAATATTACCATAATTAGATAGATTGGATAGAAAAATTTGGTCATATAAGGCGACATGACTCAGTCAACTTTGGGTAAATTATGGGATTATAAGTTGAATAAGGAAGGGAAGTGGATTTCAAATAGTTAAGAGGGAATTGAAAAATGGGCTGAAGGTGAAATATTAGAGGGAACGAATGATTGATAACTCCATTTGGTTAGGGAGGAATTTTAATACCAAATCTTAGTCACTACAAAAACCATCTTAATTAAAATTGATCAAATCTACCATAAACTACCACCACCAGCTCTTCCACAACATTAACTTGAAGAAAGTCGAATTTTTATGCTTTTGGAATAATGGGTTTCCAACTGGTTGCCAGTTTTGAACGATAGGTTTCTTATCAATAATAGTTTTTGCTTCTTTTGGTTTTAATATGTTAACGCATTAATGGATAATGCATAGCACATTAGGAATGGAAAGAATTTAACCGAAATTGAACCAAGTTGCCTAAAGTATTTAATTAAATGGTGGTATCATAGTGTAATTTTGATTTAATTAAAACAATTGTTTTCCGCATTTGTCTGGGGTGGTGGATGGGTGAAACAATTAATCAATTATTATATATGTATAGGTATGATGTTTTTGTAAAACTTGTTACCCTTTATAATATTATTAAATATATTCAAACTGGAGGATGGTTTGTGATAGTATATGTATACTACGTATCATGTATGTATGTATATATATGTATAAGTAGAGATAATTTTTATTGTGTTACGCAATGATGCTTCAAACTAAATAAACATTATATGTATTTAATGTTATAAAGAGGTGAACATCAAGTACTAATTATTATGTGGAAATTTGTAAAAGAAAAAGTTATATATTGGTTTTTATTAGTTTATTTAGCACATTCCAATTTCCCTTGACTCTTAAATCACATAACTATCCACTTATAATTATTCTATATGTGAAAGAAAGAAATCATTTAACTTAAATTGCATGCTTTTAATATGACTAATTATTATATGCATTTCAATATCATAGTAATCTGTTTGATAACTTAAGTCAAAAGTAATCAAACTTTACGATTATTCAAATATAATCTTTTATGTGCACGTGTGTACATTTGAAGTAGTTTTAAATATTTAAGGAATCCCTTTTGATTACTCAATGTGGTGTGGCCATGACGTAAAAGGGTTTGCTTATTGGAACAATCCAGTATAGAAAAATTCACCACCTTTCTCTGCTTTTCAAATTTGTTATGCGGATAAAGTTATTATTTTATTTTATTGTTTTTATTTTTCAAAGGAAGAGCCAAACGCACAACGTCTCTAGATGCTTGGCAAAACGAAAACGATAGAGTGATAAAAACAAATTAATAAATTAATTATGCATCAGTCTATTGAACCCATATAGGAAATAATATCATCTTGCTTTGCTACCGATGGAATATTTGATGGTGAGAATTGCAGCCCTTAAAACTTTACAGTTTACATAATACATATATAACATACTCTCTCTTTGCTTTCAAAGGTCATTCTCATTCGAGAAAAAAGGAAGAAATTGAAAATGAAGGAAAAGAAATTAGACAGCAAAGTGGGTTGTATCTAGACGGACAATAATATAACAAGTATACATCACCATCTCTGATATCTCTCACGAGAACTTGAATTTAATAAAAAGTTAATGAGATTATCTCTCAGAAGTTGTATTTTTCATGTAAAGAATATACTAATTGAAGTTAACCTTGAGAAGACTAGATAGGATGCATCAATTTATCTATATTTTTTTTTTAAAAGAAAGAATTAATCTTATTGTTGATGGTATGGTACGATATTGTAATGATATTTTAATAACTAGGGTATATTATATATACTTATTAATGTAACCATAATTTTATATAGTGGGTTATTTCATCGTCATAATAGATGTAGGTTCATAATCGAATTACTTTAATTTGTGTGTGTTCTTCTCTTTTCTTTTTTTATTCCGTTTAATTACACAAGACTTATAACTAGGTATAGTTGAGGCCTTTAAGGACGATTGTAGTTAAGGATAAACGAGGGTAGTTCTTATATAGTTAAATAAAAAATCAAAAAAAATATCAAAACTACTATGGCTGATTCTAGTGATGATGCGAATCTTCTGAGAATATCAGTGAACCTGTAATCAATAAGATAGAACAAACATATTATTTTAGTTATCCAATAAAATCTTACCGCATGTGTAGGTTTTAATTTTACTCCACTACTTGATAATTACAATCATGATAAGTTAATTTTTAAATGATTTTTAATGCATATTTGGTCAGAGTTTATTTTATGAATGTATATGTATAGATGATGTGGTACGTAGATCTCTCCATAAACTTTTTGCACTCGGGAAGATCATGATTAACATCATGACACATAAACAACGGATTTATTAAGCACCATATTTTGTTAGTGATTAATTTGTCATGAACTAATTAAACTAGGGACAGATGTATTTGGTGGTTAAAAGTCCTGTCAAGATCATGCTCCATTGTCACAAATTACGTCAAGTTGAAATATTATCTTTGATTCCATTATAGATAGTCTTGTTGGTGGCTAAAGTAGATTAATTGCAGACCGCTAGGAATGCATCCCAATCCTTGACGCAACTCCAATAACATTTCTATAATATGATAAAAATCTGATTTACTTAGTTCATTCTACTTAAAAATATATATGGGTTATCTAATGTATCCCGTGAAAAAGATAGGATGAAGTAGTTGTATATACGTAGTCGCTGCTAAAGGAGGCATGTTTGATCGACAGGAAAGATCACCAAATTATGTTTCTATTTTGCGTTATATATCATTCATATTTTTTGATAATATAAACAATTAGATTTCTAACTCGAAGCATCAAATTTACATTGCAACTTAAAATGTTGAACAAATAATAAAATAGCGTTCGTAAGATAATGTAAAGCAAATCAGGTCCTTAGTTAATTTCCCTAGCAATGGTTTTATTGCTGCATATAAGCAATCGTCGATTGNTTATTATGGATTTAGGTCAAACTATAATACCAAAATTGCAATATATTATAACAATTATGGATTTCATGTATTGCGATAACACAACCAAATCCATTAATTTAACGATAAAATAATACTTTTACCCAACTTTCACACAATTAGCAAAGACCACACAAAAGTTGATTAATCTCTAGGCAAAGTGGGGAAGAACCGAAGAAGGGCATGCATGTATCTTAATGCATGCAAGCTGCCACCAATGCATATGATAAGATTAGCCTAGAAACTAGAATATATATATATATATATATATNATATATATATATATATATGGATCACGAATTTTGTAGAAACAATGAGAGTAATTGCTTAATTGAACTACAAATATTCTTGGATTTCCTCAGCTGGGTGTACAGATTGTTAATTATACACCAACATTCTTGCATAAAAGCCTCTCCATTTTACAATAACACAGCTTCGATCCTCTAGCTTCTTTTATCGGTATACAAATCTACGTGCATAACAAGTATACATAGATATATACTTAAATATTGTGTTCTTCTGTCACATTCTCAAACTAACTAATTAAGTAAACTCTTTTAGTTAGTTTTATATGTTTAATGCCTGTAAGTAAATTTTTCTTGTCATCGTGGAGTACTCTTCATTATCCAGACCAGACATGCAGCAATTTCTAGCTATAATGAAGAACTTCGTTCTACAGAAAAGAAATTGATAAATGGAACACCTGCTGCAGCCTGTAGTGTTTCTGTAGCTTCCTCCTGATCAACCTCTTCATCGTCTCTTCTCGCATTATCTATCACTTCGCTTTTCGTTGAGTCAGTGTTTACTTGAAGAAAATCATAGAACTCCAAGGGCTGATTCTTGAGATCTGCAACAATATCAATCAACCATGCATTAATTTACACAATTAGAACGTAATCTAATAGCCTGTAGCAGCTAGTTTGCTATGGAACAGTTTAAGATTGTGAATACAAAATTGAAGAAACTCAAATTAGATCAAGAACTTCAGTAGTTACCTTGACTTACTGTAATACAATTACTTGTATTTTCAGCATAGAACTCTTTGAAAAGTTGTTGGTGATGATGAGGATTGTAAGGGTAAACGTACTGATTCTTCCCAGAACAGTAGCTTTCAACAAAAGAGGCCAGATTCTTAGTCTTCTCGGAGCTGATCATCTGGGTGGTCGTCTGATCTGGTTTGGATAATGAGTTCTGGTCGTTTATTAACGTTTGAGCAGCCCTTTTGGCGTAAAGCCTAGATCTTTCTCTACATCTTCGCGCCATGATGACGTGCCAGTGGTTCTTCACTGCATTATCAGTTCGTCCAGGGAAGAGTCTTGCAATCACGGCCCATCTATTTCCATGGATCCTGTGAGAAGCCAGAAGCCGCTCTTCTTCCTCTTCTGTGAAAGGGCTTCTATTGATTCTTGGATCCAATTGATTGAACCATCTTAACCTACAACTTTTCCCTGATCAAAAATTACGAATATTTAGATGTGTGTTAGCTAGTAACTAATCACCATCACAATAATTATTTTATTTTATTTCTCTCTTTGTCTTGCAAATAACGTTAAAGAAAACTATTACATAACCTCAATTAGTATAAACAACCTTTCAGAATCAAACCCTAGTAGGTTGCTATAACTATTTACATGAAGATTAATCAATAAATTTGTATAAAAAAATGAAAAAAGGAGAAAAATCATACTGAAACTGAAGTTGATAGATTGGAGTTCCACAACGAAGATCGAACTTTTAATTACCTGATCTCCCTTGCAGTTTCTCAGCTATGGCGTTCCAGTTATGAGGTCCATAACGTTCCACCAACTCTCTAAGCTTCTCATCTTCAGCAGGCCTCCAATGTCCTCTGGTGCACATTTGATCTTAAAACAACACAAAGATCAACTCAACGAGAACAAGCGATCGCCTGCAGAGCTAGCAAACCCTAATAATCCAACCTAAGTATTTTCTTCAAAGAACTAAACGAACTCTATATAACTTAAAGCACCAAGATGTGCAAGGAAAACCGATCAAAACGAAGATCAAAAGGGAGAGTCAGGAAAAGAGATTGGGAAAGGGAGAAGGAAGCTAGAGATGGTTAGGTGGGGTTGTGTGAATAGATAGAGAAATATATAGAGTGAAGAGAGATGTGGTGGGCGGTAGGCAAACAAGACAAGGAGAAGAAGAGAGGAGAGAATATAAAGAGAAGAAGAAGAGAGAAATGAAGAAATATTTTTCCGTTAGAGAGTGGGGAGGGTTTGGACAGAGGAGTACCAGCGATTGATGCAACGTCTAGGCTAACAAACGCTTATAAGTAATCACCTATAAACAACAACAACAACAACATACATGAGATGAGATGAGAGAGGTTGCTTGATAGGGTGAATTTTGTTCTGCTTTCAACATCTTTCCAAGTTTCTAACCTACTTATAACCCACCTAGCAGCATACTTCCTTGTTATTTTTCTATATACAAATAAATATTTATATTTAACKATATTAATTAATATCTAAAATGGGTTTTCATTATATGAGTCATCTCTTAATCTCAAAAATAAAAAAACTTTATATATATTAAATATATAGATTTATATACATTAATGTCAAAGATTCACAAAAAGATATAATATTTTTTGTGTTTTTTTAATGTAATTGGATCAATTACAGATATATATGATAAAAAAAATTAAAAATTTTATATATCTTGTGATTTTATAAATAAAAAAAAATCGGTGGGTTAATATATAAGATGATGGTAACATTTGCTTTAAATATGCATACTAAAGAGGAAATTTTTGTTCTATAATTCACTGAAGTTATCAAATTTTTATTAGTTTAGAAACTCTTGGTGTCAAAATTCTTGTTTTAGTATGTGAAATCAAAGCACACGTTAAACTTTAAGAGTGTACATATGTAACAAGGGAAGGTAGCTTTTTGTTAGTTAACAAAAAGTTGACCATAAACCTTATCATAGAATCTAAACCTTACCTAAGAATAGAGAGTCAAGACTGCTATAATGCAATGTATTATGGCAAACACAATAATTAAGTAATGTTAATTAATTAATTAATAATTAATTAAAGATGCATGAGAGGGTACGTATTGTGGTGTGTTAGACTTGCTTGACATTATGTTTATACGTATAAGCTTTTTAGGTTTTTGGATCACCTTTCAGACCTAACTAACAATTTAATTATTTTAGCTAATAATCTTTGAACTGCACGTGGAGCATTATATATGTATCCATCATTTAACTGATAACTTCTTTGATTTCAGTCAAACTTTTAGTCTCTTCCCCTAGTTGTCTACTTGTTTGCTCAACTTGATAACTTGCAAGAATAACCTAGAACTGCAGTGGGTTGTCAAAAATGTCCTTTTGAAGATTTTGGACCTTTCTTAATTGAAATCTATAGCTGAACTAATTATAGTGAGTCATGACAAGCAATTTACTTTAGATTATGTAATCATGATTAATAATAATTTTTTATTTTTTCTATATTTTAGTTGGTTGTTAACAAATTGTTAGCCACGAATCAACTTGAAGTTTGAGATAACCTCATTCATTTTCTACAAAATTTTTGAAAATTGACTCACTCGAAGGGATGATTAGGTTGAAGTTTGTGAAACAATGCAGATCATCGTAAATAAACAATTCAATTTTACAAGTTTAAGAAGAAACTGTATTACTGTAGCAATTACAATAATCTTCTCATTAAATCAATTCCCAACTAGTGATGCAAACGTAATGATCCGTTTACGTATAAAATTGATTATTTATCCTTTTTAAGAAAAAAACCTACAAATGAGTTGAATGTCGAGAAGAATTGCACAATTAAAAGACTATAATAAATAAAGCGACATATACATATATTTAAATATCATGTGCATGCTATTTATGTTATATATTTTCGATGTTAATATTGATTTTTTCGTAGTTAATTAATTAATTAATTAACAAGGTATATATTATTGGAGTTAAAAAAAACTACGTGTTTCCAATCTCTAACGTGTATGCATGATCCAAAATTTCTCAATCAACTCAACTTATCTCATCAAAATCAAATCGTGTATCATCAAACATAGAAAAGATTTAATTTATTAAGACTTGTGGTGAGAGAGATAAACTTCCCAGTTAGCATATATATAGAATTCATATACATCAATTTCTACTTTATATTATTATACGGCAGAAGAGCAATATAATTAAATAAAGTAATATATACATATAATAAAATATCA
The DNA here is from genome assembly GCA_026225775.1 of Bursera palmeri. Lineage (NCBI taxonomy): Eukaryota > Viridiplantae > Streptophyta > Magnoliopsida > Sapindales > Burseraceae > Bursera > Bursera palmeri. Next base: position 12,341 of record JANKKB010002422.1, read on the forward strand.
TGTGTGCATACTATTTATGTTAATATTGAGTCTTCACTTAATCATTTAACTTTTTCGTAGTTAGGTAATTAATTAATTAACAAGGTATATGTTATTAGAGTTAAAAAAATTACGTGTTTCCAATCTCTAACGTGTATGACCTATATATAAATTTCTCAATCAACTCATCTCATCAAACTCAAATCTTGTCTCCTCAAACTCAAATCTTGTCTCATCAAACATAGAAAAGATTTAATTTATTAGAAGTTGTGATGAGAAAGATAAGCTTCCCAGTTAGTATATATGTAGAATTCATATACATCAATTTCCACTTTATATTATTATACGGCAGAAGAGCAATTTATAAGATACGTTAATTTGTATTTGCTTCATTAATTAGCAAAACATGAAGCAATAATTACTGTTGCCGCCTTGAGCTATTTATAGTTAGATATCAAATAACAAAACTCTTCCAACTACGAAAGCGATGGCCAAACCAGGTGAAGAAAACACTGATGATTTCAATGGTTACGAATTTAATTAATTATGTAACTCGTGTACTTGAAACAATCCCCTTCATCAACAAATTGAAAAAGACTTGAAAAAGTTAAAATATTTTTTTAATAAAATAAATTAGTTGAGTAAACTTCTAAAATCGATTGAATATTCATCGAAATTTATCATTAATTCGTGATCGATGCATGGCAAATAAAATGAAATATGTGTTTAATTGTTTGATTCAATAAATTAATCTCAATTGGATTATGTTTGCATTTTAGAAACGTTTTAACATATAATCTATATAATGTTTGAAGTAAAAGTGACCATCCAACAGAAAACTGCCAGAATTCTGAAATCAATTGGGTCAACGGCATGAAAATAAATGTTTTGCCTGCAGTTTTCAAACCTCTAGCTAGCTAACAATTATCCATTGATTTTGGGCATTTAATTACACTCTTATTATATCGGTTGTTAATTGGTCAAATTGGAAGTTAGTCTATAGAGTCGGAAGTCTTGTGAGATTAATGGAGATAAGTGTAAGCTGGTCCGGACGTCGATATTTCAAAAAAAAATAAAAAGAGTAAGTCTATAGTGTAATTACCAATCATAAAAAATTATTTCAAAAATAAAAAAATTATTAAACATATGTAAATGATAAAAATAAATAAATAAATCAAATTATTTGATCTACCTTAGACTTTTTTTCTCGATAATTAAGTCATGAATGAAAGTAAGTAACAACTCTAATTCAATTTTGAGGCAAATGAAAGTATTCACATAATTTATTTACAAGAACTGGTAATGATATCAATTTTTTTTATAATAAATATTATATTTGTAATGCAATGGATTGGAATCCATTGCAATTATCCCTTCATAATGAAATCTCATTATTTGATGAATAATTGAAAATTAACTTAATATATTATACTCGTTCCAATAGAAGTTTTTTTTTTTTTTTTTTGAAGGAAAAAAGAAAAAAGTTACCATTTNAAGTTTTTTTTTTTTTTTTTTTGAAGGAAAAAAGAAAAAAGTTACCATTTTCATATTTCTTGTTGAAACAATAAATTTTAAGAAGTTTGCTTCTTAATTAAATGAAAACCAATATATATTGTTGAGATTTGACAGAAAAAAAAAATCATTTCTAAAATTATATTGATGTACACTTCAGAAAATTGACCTGTAAGACCATTATTTTCAATGAAAATAGTCTTACCTTAAAATAATTTAAATTAGTTTATTATAAAAAAAAATCATTCCATTCTCTTTTTTTTTTTTTTTTTTTTTTTTTTTNAATTGACCTGTAAGACCATTATTTTCAATGAAAATAGTCTTACCTTAAAATAATTTAAATTAGTTTATTATAAAAAAAATCATTCCATTCTCTTTTTTTTTTTTTTTGTTAGAAACTTCAATTTTGAAATGTGATGATCTGGAAGTGAAGGGAGGCCAATAATTGAAGGAAAATAATAATTACAATTGGCATCCTGAGGTTTGACCTAAAAATTGGGACCCCTAGAATTTTAGAAATTACAAAAAAGCCTTTACTTAACACTACTATTACACAGACACCTAACTAGAATATGAAATAACAAAAATATCACTAAATAGATAAAAATTAATAACTATTAAAATAAATTATTGTTACATCCAATAAAATTGTGCCACAGCGAATTACATAAATCGATTACATTATAACATTATTCTAATTATAAATGATAAATAATTTATATAATTTCTCAAACTTAGATGACCCATTATAAGAGAGATTAATATATTTTAGTTTTTTAGGTGCGTAAGTATAATTTTTGTCAAAATATAAGACTCAAAGTTTAGTTTCTAAAACCTCCGAGTCCAAGTTTAGTTCATCCAAACCTCGAGGGTCTCGGGTAGTTATCCGTTATAAATATTAAGTTAATTTAATAATATTGAAAAGGTGGGTTGTGATAAGATTATGACTAGCAGTGTTGGGAAATAACGTATATGTGACCCACAAACATACCCGGAGGAGAAGACCTTTTAGTATTAATAAATAGATAATTTGACCGTTGGCCTACCATTGTCTAAGTTGGAGAAAGAAATTGCTTGTTATAAAAGTAGTAAGAGAAAGCCATCTCCCATCTTTCACCCACCAAATGTCTTTACCAAAACAACTTTGCGCTTGCCTTGCCTTGCCTTGGCTGGCGCAGCCCCCCATGGGATTGGTAACTGTCACCACTACCACAACCGTTTTCTTCAACTGCATGTCAACTCTTCCTATTACTATTATTATCCCCTCTCTCTCCCTCTCCATCTCTCTACTTCTTCCCTGACTTCTGACCCTCAAGAAACAAAATTTGGGCATATTCACTGTATAATCTTTTAAAATAATAATAACCCAAAAACCTTCTAATCTTAATTCTTCTCGGTACTCCTAGATGGACCCCACGTGTCGTTGTAAACAAGGGGAAGAAGGTAAAATGGTTAAGTTTAAGGGCTCTTTTGAAAATGATAAATCTTTGAAGTTTTTTATTGTTTAATAAGTATAATACAACCGATTGACAAATTATTCTCTTCAAGACTTTTCTTTAATATACAAATTCAGTTTTTGAGCTCTTGTTAACATGTACCACAAACAATTATTACATATAAGAGATATCAAATACTTTTACTCGACATGGTTTGTCGAGTATCTGGAGAGGCAGTGAGAGACATTTCTGCATAGATGCTTCGAACTTGAAGAAAATTAAAGAATTTTTTTAACTTGTTTATTTTTCAAAAATACCCCTCAAAGCTTAGGTATTTTGTTATTGCCCTAAATAATTAATTTTAATAGAATGAAATTGTGGTTTAAAGATGCAGGAGTTTTATGTCTAAGTAAAAATACACGCCATTGCCAACTATTTAGCAGACAGTTCTAACCGTTAAATTTCCTGTGCAGAGTTCTTTCTCAACTGTTCACCTGTTTTACCTACTTCACATCTAGACACCAGAGAGCTTTCCCGACTTCCCAAGCAAGAGTTAGTTTCATTTGTACAAGAACTTTCAAATTGTTTTACACTTGTATGTATTATCAACAAGAATAAAGAATAATAAGATTTCTTGTTCAAGCTGCAGCCTCAATCTTCGTCGAGCAAGCAAGCAACAAAATGGTTGTTAGTTTCCCAATATGCATATATTATATTCTTGTTCTAAAAGGCCTGAAATGGCCGAAACTTCAACCTCAATGACGATTTAAGTTTCAGTTTTCTTTCTGGGATAAACAATTATCCACCCCAGTTGGGTCAAAAACGCCTCCAAGAAGATTTTGGTCATCTGTTTGTGTTCAGTCCTATCTAGTTGTTCAAACTTTGGAGTTGAATGTTGTTACAAACATCCAACTGGTGGAAAACTTAAGTTGCTATATGATCCACCAACCCAGAGCAGACACCTAGATTATTGAGCATAAAGATAATTCAAGCTTTAATCATCTTGCATAACACAGATGAATCTTTCTCATGAAGCTTGTTGATTTTTCTACCTAGAGAAAAATCAGATTTATTGGCTATCGTCTGATTTGACACTAAGTCACCGAATTAAGGATACATGGTTTTCAGAGGCTATAAGTTTTGCCAAACTTCTCAACCGTAAAACTGCCTGAAACCAACTTATGCACCATTCAGATGGGTTTCTTTTGCTTCTTCGTTTTAACTCAAGAAGAGTACACCTACCTATCAAACTTAGTATGACTACCATCCCTATAACTATCTATTTCCCTTTTTGATACCCTGCAAATGTCAAGGCCATCACTATCTTGGCACTTTGGAGTGTAAAGGGCAATCAGGATTACTAAAATCAAAATCCTATTTGGTTGTGGGAACTAAGGAAATATAATGTAATTGTCCTTTGAGTGAAAATCACTTTACAAGTTGTGGGTATTAGGTAGAAGACAGGGATGTTAATGTCAAAACTGTTGGCATAGATACATTCCTTTAAATGAATTTTTATACTAACCTTGATGGAATATAACACCTTTACATCATATACAACTGAATGCCTTGTTAAATATGCCTCAACCTACAGGGATCAAAGGATATAATTCCCTTTCAAATGGGAAGAACATGTCTTATCAAACCTTTTTCTAATAACCACACGAAATTTGAATAAAAACAGATAAAAATAATAATAAAGGTGCACCATGACAATGATAGCCTCAGACAATGAGCAACTCTATGATTCAGTAAGTTATTTTGGAATAAATATATAGAGATGCCACTATCTTATTGAACGTGTAGTTGAAGAAAACTTTATCTTTACAGTAGTAGGAAATTCTATCAATAGCATAAAAGAACAAATGCACTAAAGAACCATTACTTTCGGTTCAAGTGTTGATTTATGCAAAAAACTCAAAAGTTCAATATGATGTTATGTTTTGTTGTAGGCAATTTGACTAGTGGAGAGCCTATGTCCATATAACAACCCGCTCTCCAAAAATCATAAAGTATAAAAGTAAAACGAAATTTCAACACAAATCAAGAGTGTGGAAACATTCACAGGATTAAGCCACTGATATGACGACAAATTCGCCTCCTATCGTGGATTTTTAAAGAGATCAAATAGTCAGATTCCATGCCACGGGTGATTCCACAAAGCTAGATTTGTTATATAACGTTTGCGTGAATATAAAGAAATATCAGCAAGTCAATCTGTTTCTCAAATTTCCGAATTTGATATCACGAGTCAAGGTTTAATGATGCTAACTACAAAATGGAGTGCAGTAACAAGAATCACTTGGTGATGATCCAAAGGAACCTCTACCCTGTATATAAATTTGGCAGTTGATACAAACAATTAAACAGTTATTGCATTTAATACGTATAAAGTGCTTATTAAATAATAAAAATTTTGTGATACTCATTTACTAAACCTGTTTCACCAATAATACTGCTGAACTTCTACATTTTCATTTGTTTTTGCCTACGCTAGTCATGACTCCTCCCTCCCATAAAACTACCATCCTAATGTGCATATATTAAAGTTTATTTTCAACTTTTAGTAAGAGCAACAGGCTCTCTAAAGCTGAAATGACACAAAGAAAAGACCTCAATATTGGATGATGAACATTAGGTCAACCGGGAGATTATACAAGCATAGATCTAACAAAAGAAATATAAACATAACCATGATTAACCTCAAAGACCAAGACTTGCTAAACAACTTACCAAACAACTGAGATCATCTCTCCAAGATTAGTTGGGAGCTTGGGATCAACCTATTATCACTACATAACTTGTAATTAACCAACTAATAAAGAACAACACCATCTGTTAGTAACAAGAAAAAATCCTTAATTTGAAATGTTTAAAATTTTCCACTTTATGTCAACACATGATACTACCACATATACACTAAACATAAAAAATTATGAATTGATTCAACAATCTATTGAAATGTAAAACTACACTACCCTAAAATTAGACATCAAATCTAATAATTCGTATAGATATTATAACTAATATCAATTTCTTTTAAAATAATAAGATGAAGGATTCTGAATCTCCTGCTTTTAAACCATAACAACCATCTCCATATTGACAAGCGTATTAATTCCACAACAAATAAATAGGTTGAAACCTCTGCCCATACATATGATTTGAATAGTTTGATAATTATTGATAGGACCAATTATCATTCAATTTAGCTGTTATAATGACTTTCCAAAAAAATTATTCATTAGACAGTTTTATGGACGTAATTTGAAAATTTTAATTTATAACTAGTAGAAATATTTTTATAAATTGACTTCTAACAAGTTGCATTATTAAATCTTAATCATATACTAATCAAGATAAACAAGCTGATAAGAGACCAGTCTTAAGGTCACATGGAGCATCAATAAGACAAGAAAATGATAAGAGGTTTTTGTGGATTGAAACTAATAAATAATAAGAATACCAAGGTAAGTTTAGGTTAATGG